>JAXIVH010000023.1:4584266-4586766 GCA_036785325.1 Urophycis tenuis | reverse complement strand
GCTAGCGGGACGCTCAGGTCTTCCCAGAGCAAACCACTCACAGCGGTTATGAGGAGAAAGAAACGCACCGCAATCAATCGAGATGAGATGTGCAATAGATGAGCAGAGTCTCTGTAATGTCTTTCGCCTCAACGCAGCCACCTTTGGCAACTCCTAACTGAGAGGAGGCATCTTCAGTGCTCCTCACTTATGGGCCATCCCAGGATGTAGGAAGGCTGGAGATAACAGCCTTGCTAGCTACTGGCCCAGGTGATTTTATTTGTACATTTGTTTAGATTCACGTCCAATTAAATTGTGTTGCGGTGAACGGGAAGTTCACTCACTGGCCAAAGGGGTCAGTAAAGAGCCGGCCATTTCTCGATTCTTACACATGGCCCCTTCGAACCGACCGTCTGTATATTGTAATGGCTCTACTTGTTGATGTTTCACCCACCACAGACAGAAGGGCTACAGAGACTTTAGCTCCATGCGGCAGGACTGTTACACAGTCAAAGAGGACAGAGAGGTGGTGGCTCCGCCTACCAGGGGCGTGTCCAGGGTCTTCTCCAGCCGCACCAGCTTCACCGTCTCGCCCACGTACTGGACCTCTGGCTCCGCCTCCATCTCCTGCACCGCGATGCCGTCATGAGCCTGCATCAGGGCCTGCCACATAGAACACGGCACCACCCACGCCCGCACACACCCACCCGTGCACGTGCACACACACACACACACACACACATAACACAAACACGCACATATGTACATACGGGAAACACATAATAGACGAGCACCAGAACAGACAGGGGTAAGAGAGGAGGCAGAGTAAGAAAATGGCACTGGTCAAACAACTTGACACCCAGTCAAGCCAACACATGCACTCTCTCACACACACACACACACACACACACACGTGTACCACAGCAGTAACAGGGACAGTGGTAGTGCATGAGAGAGAGTGATTCCTCATCAGTGAGAGTGAGTTTATACTTTGTCAGACGGCCGTGGCACATTTTGTAGCGCAGCCGCGTGGCGGTTTGTCTCGTTCGGTGTAAAATAATGCGAGTGGAAGGGTGGGAGGTCTGTGGGTGTGTGTGTGTGTGTGTGTGTGTGGAGGGGAGCGGTTATCCCCCCCCCCCCCCCCCCCGCGTCCCCGCCGTTTTGATGGGAGCAGTCATCAGGGTCCTCCTCCGAGTCAGAAACAATACAAACACTGCTCGTTCACTTTCCACCACTCCTGTTGCACGTGACAAACCGAAATGCACGCGGGCCCGGGCAATTAATAAGCTGTCTGCTCCGAATGAACGAGTGTGTGTGTGTGTGTGTGTGTGTGTGTGTGTGTGTGTGTGTGTGGGGGGAGGCGGGGGTCTTAAGGGAACCGCGGCTCATGCACGATCCGTCTTAATCAATGCAGCGTTCACGAGTCAGTATCCACCACCATCCATCACGCCAACCCTGCCCTCACCCACCTCCCCCCTCTCCCTCTCTCTCCCTCCCTCTCTCTCTCTCTCTTACTCCCTCTCTCTCTCTCTCCCTCTCTCCCTCTCTCTCCCTCTCTCCCACTTTACATGCCAGGGAGGATATTACTTAAAAGAAGGTGGAGAGGGGAGGTGGAGGTGGTGGTGGTGGTGGTTGTGTTGGTGGTGGTGGTGGGGGGCTTACAGGGGTCAATGAAGGACGGGATGTCTCCTGCATCCTTCCTCTCCCCTGGGCTTACACCAGGAGTAGACACTATGTATGTTTATATGGTAGTAGAGACCACTGTATGGTTTATACCAGCGGTACATCCTAGGTATGATTTGTAGCAGGAGTAGATCCTATGTATGGTTTACACCAGTAGTAGATACTATGTAAAGTTTATACCAGTAGTAGATACTGTGTGTGGTTCGCAGCAGTGGTAGATCCTACGCATGGCTTCAACCAGTCGTAGATACTATGTATGTTTTACACGGTAGGGGAACGGTTTGTACCAGATGCAATGCGCATGCCTGGGGGTTTTTACCACGGTGCTATGGTCCAATGTGGGGCTCAGCGAGAGACACAGACAGAGTGTAGTTCCTCTCAGGTCCTTTAGGCGGTTCGAGTCCACAGAAAGAAATGTGTGTTGTGTTCAGTTCTGATCTCAGTGGCGAGTTAACCTTCAGCTAATATAGCGAGGTCCTGGTTGACAGTTCTGTCTAATTAACACGTTTATAAGGGTTGAATATGAATGAGTTTTGTGTGTAGAGTGGTCCTGCCCAGAGTGCTGCACACTGTGCCAAATCCGGATAGTTTTTGGTATGTTTATACCAGTAGTAGATACTATGTAAGGTTTATACCAGTAGTAGATACTATGTAAGGTTTATACCAGTAGTAAATACTATGTATGGTTTATACCAGTAGTAGATACTATATATGGTTTATACCAGTAGTAGATACTATGTAAGGTTTATACCAGTAGTAGATACCATGTAAGGTTTATACCAGTAGTAGATACCATGTATGGTTTATACCAGTAGTAGATACTATATATGGTTTATAC
>JAXIVH010000023.1:4579054-4584066 GCA_036785325.1 Urophycis tenuis | reverse complement strand
AAACAGATTGCAGTAGGAGGCAGATTATCCGTGCGGTTGGGGGGGGGGCTGGGCTGGTGTGCTTTTTTCTAGAAGGTTCCCTGACTTTGTTTGAGAGTATTTTCCTCGGAACAGGTTGCTAGCCCCGGATCGATATTGATAAATTAAAAAGGATATTCCAAAAAGTACAGAACACAGAGCAGTGGCGCGGCACACGAGGGAGGCCAGAATCCATTGACTGTGTGACTTTGACGAAAAGGAAAGCTTTCCAGACCACATTTCTTCCTCGCTTCATTGAAATTCAGTGGGCGGGGGGGGGGGGGGGGGGGGTGACACCCAGAGCTAATCTATACAGCCTCGGGTCATTCATATAAAATGCTAAATAGTAGCGATATGGAGGAATAGACTTTTGTGCCTTGGTCCGGGGTTGAATATGCAGACATTTTCAAATAAAGACCGTGACGGAGCACAGGAGGGTGGGGGGTGGGGGGAAGAGCTATTTCCTTTTTTAAGTGCTGAGTCACATTCGCCAGGACTTTGCAGGAACGGCCGCTGTGCAGTGGAAGGCGTGGCGCTGGTGCTGGAATCGGTCCACTTAACGGCCCATATAATGCACTAATTGGGGATTTCACCACATTTTGTAGTGTTGTCGGAAATGTCAGCAGACAAAACCCGCTTCCCTATATAGTGCGCTGCTTCATAACTGATTTCCCTGGCTCTTAAATCCCCACCATCCCCCCCCCCCCCCCCCCCCCCCCCCCACCCACCCTGCCAGCACATTTTACATGTTTGGAGTCACCCGAGGGAGACGGTCCGGACCAGCAGACTCAGGTTCTTTATGGAAATGAGCTGTCACGGAGCGACGGCTAACAGAGTGTTGACTCGTGTACGCGACACGCCGCGCGGATTGTGTCCAAATTCCCCATGCGGTTACTCCACCCAGAGTAGTGCTCCACCCGCGCTACGCAGTGCTCACCGTGTGGGGAACAGGTGACAGCCATCGTCCGGACTCGAGGCTGGGGTAGATGGTTGGGTGGATGGGTGGGTGGGTGAGGGGGTGAGGGTGGGGTGAGGGGGGGGGGGGGGGATATCCTTCTTTAGCTCGTGTCGGGGCCGCTAACGACGGCGTGATGAATGTGCGGGCGCTGCTCTTGCCTTCCACTCGTTAATGATCCACGTCATTCCTGTTAATCAGTCAATTAATCACCATCTTATGAATTTAATCTCTTACTTAGGCCCTGTTCTGCATAATGCCTTTTAAACATTCAAATCCTCGCCATGGGATTACAAACGAGGCCCCAGGCTGATAGTTTGTTCTGCGCAAGAGAGAGAGGGAGAGAGGGAGAGAGAGAGAGAGAGAGAGAGAGAGAGGGAGAGAGAGAGAGAGAGAGAGAAAATAAAGAATAAAAGGTTAATCATGTGACAGACAGCCGTGGAGCTGGAAGTGTCGTTTTGGTCCAGAGTCCTCAGTGTTCTTCATTGTCTCTCCTAATGGGAGGAGGGTTCAACAGGCTCCTTCATTCACGTATGCGTTTGACTTTGCACGTGAATTAATTGAATTATGTCATTAACAATGTCATTACAATGACTGACGTGCATACGTAGCATACGTGGCTCGCAAGACTAGCGTGCGTTCAAGTCAAATCTCTCTCCATGGTTTTCTTTTGTCGTTGTATCGGCGGGACTGAGATAACAAGGTGGGTTCTGTGTTCGCCGTACAAATAACCAGGACCGCCGGTGCTAGGGGCACGGAACCGTGAACCGGCGCCGCGCCTTCCACACGGCGTTCGAACCAATTAGCGGCGCTGAACACCTGGACGTGTGGCGTGTTGGGTAACCATCACACCGCACTCCACGCTCCGAAATCCCTTTCAACGTTGTTGTCAGAAGGCCAACGCAGGCAACGTGGGCCGGGGCTTTGCTTTGAGAAAACATTTTGTCAGGGGGTAGATGAAGACGAAGGCGAAGAAGAAACAGAAGAAGAAGAAGAGAAGTATTTTCAAAGTTTAAGCCCACGGAAAGCCGCCGTGCCTGGGCGGGCAGCGCAGCCCTCCGCGCGGCTCGCGCCGAGAAAAGCCTTTTGTTGTCGTCCGCTCCCGCCTTTCAGCGAATAATACACTGAAGACCAGTATTACTCACATGAAGTCCAAGCAACGTGCACGTCGCTAAATGCCCTGGCGTCAATGGCGTCTGTGCGTGTGTGAGTGTCTGTGTGTGTCTGTGTGTGTGTGTGTGTGTGTGTCTGTGTGCATGTGTGTGTGTGTCTGTGTGTGTGTGTGTGTGTGTGTGTGTGTATGTGTGTTTGTGTGTATGTGTGTGTGTGTGTGTGTGTCTGTTTGTGTGTGTGTGTGTGTGTGTATGTGTGTGTGTGTGTGTATGTGTCTGTGTGTGTGTGGTGTGCGTGTGTGTGTGTGTGTGTGTGTGTATGTGTGTGTGTGTGTGTGTGTGTGTGTGTGTGTGTGTGTGTGTGTGTGTGTGTGTGTGTGTGTGCGCGCGTATGTGGTGGTGGTGGTGGGATGGTGGGGGGGGTGTCTGGGTCCATTCCAGCATATCTCAACTCCCTCACCCTGCAGCTACTGTACCCCCCCCCCCTCCCTCCCCGTCTTCCAGCACTGCAATATTATGTCGTCAGTCATATTTCCGGGGGACCGTTCAAATATGAAGAGAATGTAATGACAACTTGTTGTCATTGAGTCAAGAGTGATTCTCGCTGGAAGGCCGCCATCTCGTCCGTGTGGAATACAAAAAACGGGAACGCCATCTCGGGCAGGCACAACAGTGTCGCGCCGTCCCCACCGCCTGGATGGATGAATGGATGGATGAATGGATGGATGGATGGATGGATGGCGGCGCCAAGGCTCAACAGATGTTGCTCCCTTGGCTGATCAACAATCAAACGTTCCCCATCTCAATTAGCGAAAGCCTTGTTCGCCTGGCGCGAGGCTGTGCCGCGCGCCAGGCGAACAAGGCTTTCGCTGCAGTCGTTTTTAAACGGATCTGCCGCCGCCACTATCTCTGCACCGCATGAACGCGGGGCCCCCAAAACAGCAGCACGGGATGGATGGGGGGGGGGGGGGAAGTGTCAGGACCGTGGAGGACAGAGAGGTAGAGAGAGAGACAGAGAGAAAGAGAGAGAGAGAGAGAGAGAGAGAGAGAGAGAAAAGAGAGAGAGAGAGAGAGTGAGAGAGAGAGAGAGCAAAATTCAGCACACAGTCGCGAGCCCTGTGGGCCACGGTTTAAAGGAGATGTTTTCTGCTCCATTAGCGGATCTCACCGGCCACATGCTAGCACTCAGACGTTAAGTGTTACTTATTGATGAGCCTACTGTACGAGGAGGCGGTGGATGGGGGGGGTGGGGGGGGGGGGGGGGGTGGGGGGGGGGGGGGGGGTGGGGGCGCCCCGCCAGCCATATCAAGTGCTCTGAGTGCAGGAGCAGCCTGGTGATGAACTCCACCGCGTCACGCTGGATACACAAACCTCCCTCCCACACCTACGCAGAGGCACCGCATCGCATGCCGACTCCAGGAACTGCTAAGTGGGTCAACGCTCCTGGAAGCGGCGTTCAAAGTCTTGAAAGGTGCAGCAAACACCAAGAACCCCGCCCGCCCGCCCGCCCGCCCGCCCGCCCGCCAGATGATGTCTCCTGCCGTGTCATGATCAGGGCGAGTGACATCACCGCGCCGCGGTTTCAGGGAGCCAATCAGAATGGGGGGTGGGGGATTACCAAGGACCAATCGGAACGTTTGGCCGGAGATGGCGTCTCTCCTTGAGGTTAATTTGTTTGCAGTTGGGTGGCCCTTAAACAGACGAAACAGAGTGTGATTTAATGGGAGGTTAAATATCTAGGTGCACGGTGTTTAAATGCCTCAATGAATTCAGCCATCTGTTTGACGGAATTCAGGCCACGTTCGTGTTGAACCTGAAGAACGTTATATGGCATTTCAAACAAAAGTGTAAGAATGACCCAAGTTGAACGTTCACGTTGTTGCACGATGAGCACAATGAGTGGCGGTATTTTTTTTGTATAATACGTTCCAAGTTGTTTTGATCCAGCATTTGCGATGATCCTTGACCACACACTGAAAGTGGTTCAAAGAAGCTGGGGTTTATTTTTTCATTTATAAAGCACTTTAAAGCTAGGCTGGCAGTTTATTATAGAAGCATTTTTTTTTCATTTGTTGAAATTCTCTTTACATCCTGACAGCAATCAATAAATCAAATGCTCTGACAAAAAAAAAAAAGAGAATCTATGGCCGTGGCAGGCCTGGAATAAGCCGGTCCAATCCTTTCATGCAGCCCGCTTGAAATGATTGGATGGCCTACCTGTCTGTCCGCCTACCTACCCGGCTGTCTGCGCGCAGTCTGCCCGTGCACTCGTTGCACATGACCGGAGTCTACCGCAAGGCTGGGCAGCCCTATCGCTAAAGCTAGCAGGCTAGCTGTTTTGTGGGAGGGGCTTTGGCGAAAAGCCAGGAGAGAGGTGTGTGTTTTTTTTTCTCGGTTTGATATTTAAAAAATCTAAACTCTGGCTGGTTCGAAATGTCCTACCCCGAGCCTTCAATACAGTCAGAACAGATACATTCTAGATGAGAATGTATACCCCCTTCGTCTACCCCCTGACAAAATGATTTTAGATGAGAAGTTCTCTTGTCAAACTCTTAACATCTACTGTATTAATTGAGTATGCAGAGATGAAAACATCAGCTGCAAGTGTCCTCACTCAAGTGTATAACTAATTTGTCATTTTATTTGCAGCACAAAACAAAGCACTCGCTATACACACACAAGGACACACACACACACGCACACACACACACACACACACACACACACACACACACACACGCACGCACGCACACACACACACACACACACACACACACAGAGACACCCACACCCGCACAAACAAACAAGGGACTGTGTTCTACGGAGGGTTGCTGGTCGTCAAACCCGTGTTATATAGCTCAGTAGTGCTGACAGGTCTGTTTCTCTTCTCCCCTCCCCCCCTCTCCCCTTCCTCCCTCCCACCCCTC
>JAXIVH010000023.1:4546554-4574054 GCA_036785325.1 Urophycis tenuis | reverse complement strand
TTTTTGCTGAATGGCTGCCGTTTCATTAGATCGTCTGAATATTTAACAGGGCATGAACGTAAAACACCGCTCGTTAGAAGATGGCCCCGCAATGAGGTTGGAGCAAATGATGGCATTTAATTCACGCAAACGTGGCCACGGACATTTGCCGGTCTGCGGTCGGCATGTAATGTAGTGTATCATGTGAAAAGCACACACAGACACACACACAGACGCACACAGACACACACACACACACACACACACACACACACAGATGCACACAGACACACACACAGACGCACACAGATGCACACAGACACACACACAGACGCACACAGACAAACACAGACGCACACACATTTCTTTCTTTTTTTTCATGTGAAATGTGCTCAGTCATAAATTAGTCAATATATTCAGGGTTAATTTTTCCCAATATATGCAAAACGTATGGTGCGGAATTTTAATTAAATAACAGCACATAATGGAATACAGAATTCCGTTAGAAAGAAAGCAATTCATAATGGAACACATTTTTATAAAATGCTGATTTCCTGTCTTCACTACACAACATAATAATGCATATTTGTATCGTTATGTTCCAGAGAGTAAATTGGAGTTGGACCCTCAGTCCAATTACAGCAGTCTGTCATTTTTCTTTTTTCCAAAAGTGCTACAAGAAACATCTGTTGGAAGTCTTTCTGGAAGGGATTCATTTATCAGACCAAGCCTGGGGTTTGTTGAGAACAGTGGGTAAAACAGGAGGTAAATGCGGCTGATATTTGTTCATAAGGGACCTTACGCCTCGTCCCCAAAATAAAACACGCTGTTCCGAGCGGGCTTCAGAGCACATTTAGCTAGCTGGGATGGGCGCTTGATTAATCCCAGAAGGGAAAAATCATTTGTAACCACAGCAGACATCATAACATAAAATAAATTGATATTTTATTTTCTGCAAATTTGAATAAAAGGCAGCCGAAAACAGGAAAATCATGAAAAAACAAAACAAAAAAAAACACGATTAAAGTATCTATTAGTGTCTGGTATCTTTATTTATTATACTGCCGCAGTGTTGAATGCTTGATTCTGATTGGTCAATAATGTTCCAAGGGTGTGCATTATTTTCCAATCACGGAACACCTCTGCCTTTTAACAGTTGCATATCAGTGTGCTACGAATCCACCGCTAACCGTTCAAAGAACAAGGGAGCACAAATTAATTTTTATTTTTATTTTTATCTTTATTTGATCATTTTCATTCATTCTTTTACGTGGTGATAAGTTTTATAAGATCGTTAACATAGTAATCTGTGCGATGTTATCACCGTTACTGAAATAAGACACATAAGTCATTCAGAGACAACAGGAGTCCTGTCTCCCCCAAAGCACTACGTTCTACTCTGCTGCTAGCGGTGACGTTATCGTGACGTCGGAGTGGTCGTGGTGTGTGTGGACGTGTGGAGCCCTCACTGGGCAGTGGGGGGGGGGGTCCGAGAGAGGGGGTAAGCTCTCAGACACTTTTGGTATAACTATGAGTGTCTGAGAGAACTCATGCACAACTTTTTAGCAAAAAGTTCTCACTTCTCACAATGTTCGGCCCTTCCCAGAACTGTCAGCCCAAGACATTGTTTTTTAATCTTGCAGTGTTGGTATTCCAGTAGAAACAGCGGGTTCGGTTGCTCCTTAATGACTGAACAGCAGTCATAAAACAGAACATCGACCGCACGCTTGCCTACGCACACACAACGCGCTCAAAGCGCCGCAGAAGAATATTTTAATTTCAGCTGATTAAGTTGGCGAAACCCAATAATATTATGGATGAAAGTAACTAATATGCAATCATTGTTGGTAACTGTGGCATAAGCAGAATATACCACTCCGGGGTGTCCTGTTATTAAACAAGAATGCACTGCGGCGCTGGTAAGCATATTTCCCATTAAAGGGGACGCCCCGTCGTGTTTATTATACATAATGTTTCATAATGGGCTCAGGAATAAATATGAGTTACCAGGTTGCGCAACCTTCAAGTGGCTCTCGGAAGATGTGTGCCGTGCGATACGGTGCGTCACCACGCCAGGAGTGTGCGTCCCTTAAAGCGCAGCTATTAAGCCGTCCACTTGAGACACGTGTGCCCGCGGGGCTTACTATGCCCGGCAAGCAACACGCGAGCCTGCCTGTTTGAAAGGGGAAAGCAGGGCCTGCTCAAGTGAGGACGGGTCGTAGGGTCGTACGGTGTTACGCAAAGACAAGAAAAATTTAGGGGCGGCAGTTGCTCAGTGGGTAGAGCGGGGCGGAGCATCCACTAACCGTAGGGTCGGCGGTTCCATTCCCTCGATCCCCCACTTCCAAACTGTCTGCAGTGTGTCCTTGAGCAAGACACTGAACCCCAACTTGCTCCCCGGGCTCCTGAACGTAGCAGCCCCACTGCTCCTATGTATCATAGGATGGGTCAAATGCAGAGAACAAATTTCGTTCCCATATCTAAACAATACTGAGGACGACAAATAGAGACGGAAAGGTCCTCTCATAATAGGGTTGTACGATGTTACACAAAGACTAGAAGACCGTAGAAAACTTTGTAAAAAAAACAACAACAACGACGACAGAAGCACACACACACAGCGTCACCGGTTTAGCATCGTCGGTTTTGCATCACAGCACGCCACTGAGACGAAGACCCCTGCGGCTCAGGGCTCATTGCTAGGCCAACAGCATAATGCCGGGATTGTTTGAATAAATCTTGTCAGCGCAAGTGGTTATAAGCGGTGGTGGTGGTGGGGTGGGGGGGGGGTGAAAAAAAGGAAAAACGGCGAACGTGGGAATAGAATAAATTACCTGTGGGCACGCCTGCAACCGATCACCTTTCTAAGACCCTCTCAGCGAGAGGCTCGTTCATAAATCAGCCGGCGTCCGCATCGGGGATTTAATTGCGCTCCTCTCCATATGTAATAAGGCCACGGAAGTGCCGTTCCCCTCCGCCGTGCGGGTGATTTATCTGACAACCCTAACTTCCGGGGAAACATTTAATATCAGTCAAATGAATCCCGGGGACTCACGGCGCGGGCCCGAGGAGTCCCCGGGACGTTGGGTCCAAGCGGGTGGCGGTGGCGGCGGTGGCGGCGGTGGCGGCGGTGGTGGCGGCGGCGTCCCGGGAGCGTCCCCGTGATGTATGACCACCGGATTGTTTCGAGCAGGCGGCGCCGCAGACCGCAGCACTATTAGCACGTGGCGCGCGCTCACACCCCGGTCCCTGCTGGGGGGGCCCCTCCACCCCCCCCCACCCCAATCCCCCCGCCGCGCGCAGTCATCTATATGGAAATGGCTCGCAGTGATGATAAAATGAAAGAAAAGAAAAAAAATCTAAAAAGGACGATAAAAACGGAACGATGTGACGCCTTTCATTGACCACCGGGGACTCGGGTGGAGAGAGAAGACGAGTCTTTGAAAAATGTGGTGATTGTTGGTTTCAGGTTTGTCGGGTTTTTTTTTTTTTTGAGTTTGCCAAAGTTGGGTTTGGGTTGTTTGAGCCTCTTTGATAAACCAGAGAGACTTTTTTTTGCATCCCAATGCTTTTAGGGAATAACAGGGTCAGCGACATTGTTAATTATGTTCTCTTAACTTTTCGTGAATGTGACAACAACAACACATAATGAACTAAACAGTCTTTCATCCAAACCAAAATTATGTGCTTAAAAAGGTAAAACCATTCATTTGATGTTCCAATTTGTAGTGTCAATGTGTTTCAGTGGTTATGGAAATATTTCAATGACCGATGAAGAATTTGTGAAATTACCTTGACTGAAAAATAATTAACAAAAATAAAATATATTCATTTGAATATCTATATTTTCTCTCATTTTCTAATTATAAAGTTTATAGAAAAACTTTAAATACCAGGGAAAATGTCAAATGGTAATCACTGCTTAAAATGTCTGGAGGGTCAAAATGTGCTTGGGGGCGTGTCCCATACGGAGCGATATAAACTGACGGCACGCGGAAAACGTTTCCTCAGGACTTTCTCAAGCAAGGTCCATACCAAAATGTATGTCCATCGCTTCAATCCGTCGGTTGGAATTAAGTCTACACTCAGAGCAGGCAACCCCCCCAGCTACCCAACACCATCAGGAACACGCATCCATCGACGCCATTCACTAAACGTCAAAACGGAACAAAAACATCCTGAAACCATTCGCCAGGCCGAACAGAGCACAGCAACCATCCCGACTACATCACCACGGTTACCTTTCGGAGCGCGCGGAGGCCCTTCTCAAAAAACGCCGGCTTCACTGGCGGCTGGTCGCCATCAGGGCTGCGCTCACGCCGTTGCCATGCTAACATGGCGTCCGCGGGGCTCGTTAGGGGGGACAAGGGGAAACTCATCAGCGCACGAGATCCCGGCTGACAGACACGCTTGTTAACGGCCACGGGTGGTCGCGAGGGCGTCTCGTTAAGGAGAAATACCCATCAGCCACTGCGGGGGTCCGCGTTCTGCTTCAAATCCAGATGGCTGCCAGCACCACCAAAGTTAAAAAAAAAAAAAAAAAAAAAAAAGTAGACATTCATCACGAAGAGAAATAGTCGGCGCAGTGAATAACACGGAGGCGGCGGGGGTGTACTAAAAGATGATAATCACTGCATTTATTACCTCGTGTTGTAGACTACTTTCAGGTTCAGGACTTTAACCGTGTTTCCGCACATGCATATCTGCAAACTGGTTAGGTATTGTTAGAATGCGTAATCGTGTGTGGCGCCGTCGTCACCTGAGTAAATGTTTTTTTTTTTGGTTTATCCTAGGAGACTAACTATGGATGTGTCCTCCCCGTAGTCAAGCACTGGGCTCTAAGGGCTTGCTTGTAGGACGCGCCTGAAAAACCTCTACAACAACAGTGCCCCCTAATGGTACTCTAGGGATACTACTGTTAAATGACTATTAATGCGGATGGAAAGATAGACTAAGTCCCACCCAAAGACAACATTGTCACCTGAAATCAAGGTTAGATTAAGGTGGATACATTAGGTTATCTAATTTGACCACCAAGGTTGCCGTTAGAATATTAATAATAACAAAGTAATGAGTGAGACATTGTGTGAAGTCAATTAAGGACCTGACTTCACATAATGTACATATCAATAAGATTAGATTTTTGTTGTGTATTACTCTCTCTCTCACACACACACACACACACACGTGACACACACACAATAGAGCAGCCATGTTTGCAAACTTCGGGTGACAAGAGTTTGGGGAGTTGTGCGTTAACATGTATTTTTGGGGCAGCTATAGGCCTTGTTATAATGGGAAATGAATAAAGCACAGCACGCCCAAGAGTTACATGTACAAATGGCTTCTTTAATTTAGGTATTTCACATGTAATGGTCCAAGAACTTATGAGACAGATGTACAGGAATTATTTTTTGCCATTTTATTTTTTCCCCCACATTATTGCTTTACAATAAAATGCATCATTTGGATATGTCCAGTATAGCAAGACAATACATTCATATAAGTTATACAGATGTTCTCATTAATGTTTCATAGTAACTAACTTTACATTAAATACTATATACATGTATATACACATATGTGTATATACATATATATATATATATATAGATATCTTTTTTCATCATTTAATAATCTTGACAAACAACTCGCACGTCACATTGAGCTCACAGTGCAACAGGTCGCATTCATTCAAGAGAAAGTACATACCTTCCCTCTCAAGTGTTCAGTAGTCATTACATGTACGCGTGTGCCATTTTATGTGTGCGCTTTTTGTTCTTTTCGCCTGTGTGTGTGTGTGCGTGTGTTCACACACGGTTCCCGTACAAATCTCGCATTTATGTACAGTTACAACTTTATGGCATCTGAATTCTACGGTTGTCGCTGTTTTTGTTGGTTTATTTTATCTCGTTTTTGCGTGTTTGTTTTTTTTTTTAAATAAAAACAAAAAAAGTGACTGTAGTAGTAGTAGTAGTAGTAGCAGTAGTAGTAAAAAGTCCCTATATGCACCGACAGTGCGCCGTCGTGATGGTACACGTGGGGGCTTTGGGGACGAGTGGGGAGAACCGGCGATGAGGAGCGGCGACGGCGGCGGCTTCCTGCAGTCACGTGACCCACGTACGTCTTGAATGCCACAAGGGGGGAGGGGGGGAGGGTCATGGCCAAACAGGGGAACACAGATCTCATTGCCACTCTCATTGCTTGCTCAGAACCCTGCGTTGACAAACCTGACAGCCCGCAAAACAAAGACAAATAAATAAACCCCGATACACCATTTTTGTGCCCCTCATCAGAAGTCAACTCATATCACTATCTGGGGGGGGGGGGGGGGGACCATGCCCAGAGATGAAGAAACAAACAAAACAAAAAGTCATCGCATATCAAATAACAATGGATGCACACAAAACGCATCGCTGAAAATACTGACCTCGCAGCAGCCGTTAACTAAATAATAAAGAATGGCACTCAGAGAATGTTCGTTCACTCCTTTCACATGGAGTAGGGGTCGCTGGGACAAAACACATTGAGGTGGTCATTGCTGTGTCTGTCTGTCTGTGTGTGTGAGAGAGAGAGAGATGTCGGCAGGTTCCCCCCGTGTGGTCGCTTCCTTATAAACTGCCCCCCCAAAAAATAAATACATAAATAAATAAATAAATAAATAAATGCAGCTATTTGAAAAGTCCCAGAAAAACAACAGTAGCAGCTCAGTGTGCCACAGACACAAGCTGAAGAAGAACTCCACGCACTGAAAGTTTTTGCCTCGCTGTTCGGTCAGAGAGGAGTCGGCCGCCACCATGCGGTAGCGTTTGGGTCCTGGGCCGGACTGGGCCGGGCCCTCCACCCCGGGGAGCTGCAGAGCGGAACAGAACCAAAACAGCCTCCCCTACCCCCACTGCTAGCACGTAGCTTAGCTTAACGCTGGTAGAGCGCGCAGATGTGCAACTGCAGGTGCAGAGAGAGATAGAGAGAGACAGAGTTTTGACCCCCCCCCCCCACCCCAGCACCACGTCCACCACCACCACATTAGCTGCATTTCAGCAGCCCACAAAATAAATAAACTCTCCCCATGGTGCCATTGTTCCCCCCCAGACACACACCCCCCCGTTTATACACCTGTGAGCTCACAAATAAATACTACACGTCACGCCTCCACAGGATCCCCTCACTATATGGCAGCCTCACAAAACGGGAGGGAGGGGAGAGGGAGGGGGGCAGGGGTCTGGTTGGTGAGGGGTCTGCACACCATCATATATAATTTTTACATTGAGTTTGCATATACAAGAACCTGCTGCCAACACAGTGGCAGAGGAAAAGACAATGTTCATTTGCCCTCGTTAGTTTTCAACCCCCCCCCCCCCCACCCACCCACCCAAACACACACACACAAACACACTCCCAAACAGGACCCCACAACAGGCATTTTGCATTTTGATCGTCTTGATTGCAGTGTAGCCTCATAGCTGCCAATGTTTTGTGTTTTATTTTGTCTGTTTGTTTTTCCACCAACCCCCCCCCCCCCCCATGTGTGTGAAGTGGTCTGGGCCATGTCCCACGTAAGCTGCATTTTTTTGGCGTCCCAGCATGCACTGCAGACAGGAGGGTGTGCTCAGGGTGTGACGTCCTGGCCTTCCGTGGGGGCGAAGAGAAAGGGCTGTGTACAGGGGGGCTGGGTAGAGTGGGCCAGTGTGACACACACACACACACACACACGCGCACGCACACACACACACACACACACACACACACACACACACACACACACACACACACACACACACACACACACACACACACACACACACACACACACACACACACACACACACACACACACACGCGCACACACGCGCACACACGCGCACACACACACACACACACACGCGCACACACACGCACCAACACACACTTTGCCCATACATGCAGTCCCACGCACCAACACAGAAAACGTACACCGAAAATATGCACTCACAGAAGGAAGCACTAGTTGACTCAGAATGAGAGGACGTCTTGTTTTTGTTCGATTTTTTTCTCTTTTTTTTTTTAAAGTGCAATATCTACATGTAGTCCAGAATAAAAAATAAATAAATCAAGAGAACGCCATCACCGGCGCGACCTCCAGTTGCTGTTCAGCTCAGTTTTCCCTGATAACCCACAGCGGTGTGGTTGAAACCCCTGCCATGCACGGTTGTGGTGTGGTGGCGTTGGAGGGAATAGAGGTATTCCTCCCCCTGGTGGCGAGATGGTATTATAGCAGACAGTCAGTTTTACATCTTTTTTTTTTTCTTCTTTTTTCTTTTTTTATCGGCACCCTACGAGCTTCCTCAAAATGTCGGCCCAACATCAACGAGGTAGAAACCCACACGTGACTGACCCTACCAAGCCTTCCGAGAGCGGGGATTTAAGGTTTCTATACCCTCTGTCCTCCAACTGTGTGCACAAGGCAGGAAGGGAGGGGCAGGATTGGAACAACCACTTTCGAATGATAAAAAATAAATATATTATTATATATATATGTCTCAGTTATGGGGTCACCACCACTAGCCAACCTTTCCCACCAAAATGGGCAGGAGGAGAAAAAAATAAATACCCTTGCCGCACAAGCGAAAACCGTTCCCGTGTGCAATTTGTTTTTGGTGATTTCGGTGTGACAAAAAAATTATAAAAAAACAAACACAAAAAAAAAACACATTTTCCCTTCGGACCGCCTTCCGAGCGCTTCACAACCTGGCTTTGAAGGAAACAAACAAACGAGGACAAATAAACGTGTTTCCAAGTTACGTCACATTGTGCAGTGCTGCCCAGTGCAGATGACCCTCTGCTGGGGACCGAGACACCCGGCACACACAGAACATGCCCTCTGTCAATACGGAGAGAGAGAGAGAGAGAGAGAGAGCTGGGTTAACACACATTGCAGATTTGATCTAGATGAGTGGGAAGGGAGGAGCAGGGGGTGTGTGTGGGGGGGGGGGGGGTGAGGAGCGAGGGGTGGGGGGTGGGGGGGAGGGGGTGGTCGGTGTGTGACAACACAGCCCACCCCCACCCCCACTACCCCCTCGGTCCGAAAGGTCACACCTGGAGAGGCAAGCTGCCACAAAGAGGTGTAGGTGTGCGTGTGTGTCCAGTCTGTGTGTAGAGTCGGTCAGAGTGGGGGGGGGGGGGGGGCGGGGGCGTGGGGGAAAGGGGTCAACCTTTAGCGATGACGGGGGGGGGGTGGGGGGTGCGTCTCTCCTCAAGGTGGGCGGGGGTCCGTATTGAACCAGGGTCAACTGTTTCAGGCTCCCCTAGCCCCAGTGCAGGCTTGGAGTGTGTGTGTGTCTGTGTGTGTGTGTGTGTGTGTGTGTGTGTGTGTGTGTGTGTGTGTGTCTGTGTGTGTGTGTGTGTGTCTACAGTGGGAGACACAGTGGGTGAAACACCTACAAGTCAGAAAGAAAGGCCCCTGAATGCAGCAGGTGACCAGACATCTATATAAAGCCATGCTGGACGACAGGTTTAGGTGGTGGGGCTGGGCGGGGGGCAGCAAGAGCACACAGACTTAACAGGGCAGAAAGGGCGGTTGGGGGGGGGGGGGGGGCTATTGGGAAATGCCCAAATACGGGCGTAAAAAGGGCCGGCGGCAAGTCCGAGTAGCGGCCAATCAGAGGCGAGGACCGCATGGGGGCCACTTCTGTTTTGTTTTTTTTTCCATCTTTTTTTTTTTGCAAACAAACTTGGGGTAAACAAGTCGTAGGTCATAGAGACAAAACGTTTGATCTTTTTCGCAGGCAAGGTTATGTGGTTGGAGTGAGAGTGGAGTGGTCTGGGTGAGGGTGAGGGTGAGAGGGGGGGAGGAGGGTGAGGGGGGGAGACACATCTAGAAGTCTGCAGACAGAATGAGATCCAGTATCACTTTGGGTTTTGGGGCGCAGAGGTGTGCGCGTATGTGTGTGTGTGTGTGTGTGTGTGTACCATGTATAGGACAAGTGTGTGTTTGTGGGGAGCAAGGGGGGGGGGGTTAAATCAGTAAATCGTTGAGGTCGTCGCATGTTGACCCTCCCCCGACCCACCCACCCTCCCGCCCGCTACACCCCCCCCCTCTGCTGTTCTACTCCAAGCACATGGGCAGGTTGACGAAGGTGAAGACGTTGTACTCGATCATGATGGAGAAGCAGAGGAAGATGCCGTACAGCACCAGCACGGACACGCCCAGCTTGGGGGTCAGCCTCCAGTTGTTCAGGTGGATGCCCAGCACCTGGGTGATGATGGGGGTGGGGGGGGGTGGAGGTCAAAGAGAGAGAGATCAGGGGTCATACCAGTACATACCAGTAATGCTACCCACACATCAGAAGACTTTGAAAAGATTTGGAAAAGACTCTTGGAAAACTATCAGCTCACACCTGCTCACATCTAAAGACAAGTGGTTAGAGTTTTAAGTCACAGCAAGGTCTCAGACTGAGATTTTACAAAGACTGTGAATCTTGCAGGGTCACTATTTACAAGACTACAACTAGATTATTTTATTCTTTTTTCCCACCATGCAATTTTAACCCATCATGCCCTTAGTAGAAACTTTTGTCAGAGCTCATCTATTGGTTGTTGATTGTGTAACGTCACTGCGACTTGCGATAATATCAAACACGTTTGATATTATCTTCCTAGTCCAAGACTAGGAAAAGACTGATCTGAAACAGCGCAGATTACTACCTTAAACTTAACGATCGAGATGACGGGAGCGCGCTGTGATTCCAGTACAACTCCTAGATTTACTAAAGACTTTCAGTTTTTAGCCTGGGCCTGTGAAAATCTTTTGGTGTAAGCCCAGCATAAGACTGCAACAAAAGCTGCAGCTGTCGCTGGTGGCCCAGCGGAACGCAGCGGCAAAGTTGCTTCAAATTGGTACCGACAACGTGATTTTCCCGTTTCGCTGTGAAGCGTTCGTGTGTCACCGAGACCACAAGTCAGAGCTGTTGATCGTTATTAGGACTACTCGGAGGATCGCTCGCTATACAAAATCAAAAGTGAAGATGAAACTTTCTTTTTCTTTTTTGGTTCATTGAAGTTTGAGGACACTCTCTCCCTTTGATGTTAATTAACATCTCAGGGTGGGGGGGGGGGGGGTTGGCGGGGGGGTTGGGGGGGTAAACTCACTGTGAGAGCCACGGAGCCCAGCAGGAGCACCACAGAGTACACCAGCCCCCGACTGTTGATCATCACCTAGCACACAGGATGGAGCACACCAATCAGCAAGCAGGGGGGGGGGGGGGGGGGGGGGGGGGGGGGGGGAGGGCGGCACGCGCACACACACACACACACACGCCTCATCAAAGAACAGGAAAAGCCATCAACACAACTCGCTATCAAACCGTCCGCACTTTAAGGGCAATTGAATGCTCGGTTGCACTTCAGAGTGACTGATTCCCCCCGAGAGATTTGGCATTTGGCACTGGCACACAACTGCAAATATTTCCTTTTGTCTCTACGGTTGTATACCATAACTTTTGCCAATTTCCATAATAGAAAAAAAAAAGGAGGCGTCAGAACATTTCTTTTTTTTTTTTCTTTTTTTTTTTTAAAAGGAAAAACTAACGAGATACAATCGACACAATCACCTCCCAAAACGTGAGCCAGACACATCTCAACGGGGGAGCACATGCTTGGCCGCACTCCGGAGACGCATGTCGTCTCGAGTCTGGCCCGTCACTTGATAAGTGCGGCAGGGAAGTGAGGTCACGGCGTGCGGTGTGTGTGGCGGCGGCCCTCACCTCCGAGCCGTAGTCCACGCACATGGTCTGCAGGGCCCAGGGCACCCCCAGGCCCACCAGGATGTCAAACACGTTGCTGCCGATGGTGTTGGACACCGCCATGTCCCCCAGCCCTGGAGCACACGGAGTGAGACCGCCACGCTGATGAGACGCATCCATCACACTCGCATGCACACACACTATCATCATTATAATACTACTTCTGTCTCTCAAGGGGTTAACACACGACGAGCGTTTGCGGTCCCCGCGGGGGTTGAGCGTCGACAGCCCAATCCAGCGCCGACGCCATTCTCCGGTGCCGCAGACCAGCTCAGATTTCTAACAGATTTCTAAGTTCTAACTATTCCGGCTTTGAAACCGGTCGACGCTGACCTCCCGGTAGCGCGTTCAAATCAGATTACAGCTTTGTTTTGACGCTCCAGAAAAAACGCCAACGGCCTTTTCCTGACGTCTAAACCTCAAACCCTGTGGTTGTATGAGTGAAGGGCGTTGAGCTCGCCGACCGTCTGACCGGCTGGCTTCATTCCTCCAGCCGTCACACTGGGCACTCATCTTGTGCTGCCGGAGCTTCAGCGCGCCTGGACATCACACATCACATGCATGACTATAGAGCACACGGCTCGGCGCTAACCTTGGCGCGCCACGATGAGGCTGGCGATGCAGTCGGGAACGCTGGTGCCCGCCGCCAGGAAGGTGATGCCCATGATGACGTCGGGGATGCCCAGGGTGAAGCCGATGATGGTGACCTGCACATCGGGGGGGGGGGGGGGGGGAGGCAGCAGTCAGGCCGGCGTTGTAACCCAACGAGTCAAAAGCGGGTCACAAATAGACGAGTTATCGATGTGGAACACGTTCTGTCTTCCGGCAGATGACCGCGTAAAGAACAATCGGTGTCAAAAATCGGACGTGAGAACGTTCTCAACTTTCAATTAGAATTTCGATTAGAATTAACCATGTGAATAACCAATCAAAAGATGTATCCAATTAAAAATAAATGGATTGGGATGTAAGAAAAAAAACCTTTTTGATTGGGGTTCAACAGTACAGTACATCGGCAGGAAGTGACGCCGTCACACAGGAAACACGATGGGTATCACCCGTCACAATTGTTATTGATGTCTCGACACACATGCATACAGACTCACCATCCAGACCATCAGGTAGGAGAAGACGGCGATCCAGACGGTGGAGAGGATGAAGGACAGCATGAAGTACTTCTCCCAGCGAGGCTTACCGCAGTTTGGGATGGTGAAGAAGAGGATGAGGAGCAGCGGCCAGGAGATCAGCCATTTTACCTTGCTGCCGATGCCGGCTGCGACGGACAGAGATTTCAAGGTGGGTGGGTGGGTGTATGTGTTGAGTATTCACACACAGACAGACAGACAGACATTAATGATCCCTGAGGGAAATTGCATTCGTTACAATACTCTGGGGAAAAAAAGAAAAGACAGACTAGAATGTGACAATATAAAAAAAATATATAACATAAAAAATATACATAAATGTACGCACATCTAGGCATACTATTGAGGTAAATAGCATACACGAAGATGTAGCATGTAGGATAGATAGTGGAATGTTATGCAGAGAATTGACGAGTTATGCAGTGTGAATGACCCGTTATGCGCGCACACACACACACACACACACACACACACACACACACACACACACACACACACACACACACACACACACACACACACACACACACACACACACACACACACACACACACACACACACACACACACACACACACGATTTGACAGAGCTGTACGCAGCCCACGTGGCAGCAGCGTTAACACGTTAGCACGCTAAGCCTGGGCTCTCGGCTGACGAGTGGTTACTACTTTCCCACGCCTCTCAGACTTGACGAGCCCGGCGCCTCGTTTGAACGGATCGCCTTTGTCCGTAGTTACACAGAACTTTTCTCATTTTCCACGTCGATAGCTATCGACGGACAAAAAGGGGGCGGCGGCGAGCTTGCCAAGGAGAGTGACCGCGGTGTGAGGTCATTGACTCGCTTCCAGAAGGCCGTCCACAGTACTCAAGTGGAAGTCGATTCTTGAGGCTGATGAAACGGTGCGTTTTCATCAAAACACACTCTTTTCCACTAATGACTCGGTGGATGTGCACGCTAACCGCACATTTCCCACCCCCTCTCCTTTTGCCAATATTTCACAACCACACAACCAAACAATGCATGCATCATCATATCAATAACTAGACGCCTACCTGGAATGTGAAAGGGGGAGATGGTGTCGTTCTCTTTCTCCTCGCTGGGCTTGTCCTCCGGGACCGTTCCATTCTCGATGTCCACCTTCCCGTCGATGACTTGCGTCTCGACGCCATTGGCGGCTTGGACCAGCTTCTGGCGCTTCCACGACAGAACCATAAACTCAGTCAAACGACAATCAGGCCAATATCACTGCCGCCAGTACCTAATGTTATATTATTATGCAATAACAATTGCATGATGTTATTATGCAATAACATAACGCAAGGATAATGTAAGAATATAGAATCCAATATTAAAGCTAGGTTATGAAGATCAACGTGATTACTTTTTAATAAAATAAGTAAAAATAAAATTTAAAAAAAGCATTTAAAGTTATTGCTCTCTTGAGGCAGGAGAACAATTATTTTAGAACATCAACAGGTTACCGTTTTAAAATGGAAAACTTGTAAAAAAAAACAAAACAAGTCATACCTCAGTGATGATCAGGCGACTGGCCATGCGTAGCCGGGTCTTGGGTCCAAAATGGCTGGTCACCATGATGCGCAGGCCGGCCTCGGGGAAGCGGTACTTGGGCGGGCTGGCGTTGATGATCTCGTCCACCATGACCACCGAGCCGCGGCTGAAGGCCTTGGCAGGTTTCACTAGAGAGGCACAGGGCGATAGCGGTGAGTGTCACGGCGCTGTTTGGAGAGATCGTGTCCCACCGTTCCTCTTGCTCGTGACGTTGTTTAACCTGCACTGTGTACGTTTTCACACTAGCAGCCTCTAGTGGCGGGAGATGCAACTACAGTTACAGCAGCGTCGATTTCCACATTTGTTCTGACTACAAGGCAGCCTGGAGGATGACCCTAACAGTTTGGGCAGGCCAATCACAAGCCGAGGGGTGGGGCTTGAGCTATGATTGACATGGGGCTGGCAGGTGGATAGCACAGCTCGATGGACCAATGGCTGGCTGCAGCCACGCGTCAGATTGCAAACGGAGAGTGAAGGAGCTTGACGCAGAGTCAGACTACAATTATAGCCATGTCATTTTCCCCATCAGTGGGGAGGGGGGGGGAGGATAACTGGATGGATTGACACGCAGACGGACGCATTTTATGCTCGAGAACCTCTTCGCCCAGATATCTTTTGAATGCAGTAAATGGCTGCGGTAGAAAAGTTACATAGTGCAGGTTTGCGTATTAACTTGGTGTCATGGCAACCGTGAAAGCACTGAACAAAAGGCAACGTATGGCTGCCATTAGGCAAGCTTTACTAGAAATGTTTATAGACATTGCATGCGTACGAAATAAAGGATCATTGAGGAATAAAGTTATCCGTGCGAGTCAATGCCCTCAACAACCCAACATTTTAATACTCTGGAGGAGCGGAATTACAGAAGAACTGCTGCCGAGTGCAAATGTTGACCACATAAACATCGGCTGCACATTAAGGTCCAAGCAGGCCTACGTGCCGCGCTAAAAATGCAGCATAGTCTTTAAAACTGATTATTTGACTCATTAACGCATGCAAATACCCAATTAAACCCAAACTCCGTAAATAGCCGCCCGCCCCCCCAAAGCTAAATTTCCATTGATGAATATCATTAAAACGCTGCTCAGGTCCTCATGATTGTCCTCAGCTGGTCCGGGCTGAGGAACGAACAGCCAGAGACAGGTTACACGGTGCGACACATGTTACAAATAGAGAAAGGCAGGGAAGCAGGTTTAGTAAGGCTAAGCAGACAGGCACACCGACAGGCACACCGACAGCTCGGAGAACAGGTGAGGCGCTAGACGCCACCAAATGGCCACAGAAGAAGAATTTGAAGAAAGCTTTGCAGATGCCGCCCCCCCCCCCCCCTCCAGTTTGCCCATTGGTTAGAGAGCTTGGAAAATCTGGACGGTCAAAATAAATATGGCTGACGAGGGAAAAGCATCCCGCCTCCGGTCCCGCAGTTTACTTTTCTGTTACCGTGTAGTTAATACTCATAAATTATAATCATTAGCAGCTGATAATACCAGAGACCCATGGGGATTCAACCAGGAAGGCTCAATTGGTAGAACACCCCTCAAAAATACATAAAACGCACATCCAAGCAGTTTTCCCCTGCAGCCATATTTCCATTTCCCCGGTTGCCGTTTCAAAGATGGCCGGTTAATTAGGGGTAAGGAGGTGGATGGGAGGAGGGCGAGAGAGAGCGGAGGGGGGGGGCGCCGGGTGGAGGAGGAGCAGGGAGGCGTCTTCGGGATGTCCCGGCCTGTCTGGTTAACCTTACCTGTGCGGAGCAACGGCCATGACGGGTCGTCGCCACAAACATAGTAACTAGCATTACCGTCCTCCATCTCACTGCTGGCCGCTGCGTTGCCGTTGGCCACGTTCTTCACCGGCTTGCCGGTGAAGAACTTCTGCATGCTCGAGTTGAACCTGGGGATGGGGAAATGGACACAAAACTGGTAGGAGGAGATCAAGACGTTTCGGGCTCTGGACTGAAAGAGGGGCCGGTCGAGACTGTGAAAGTGGTTTGCTAGCTAGGTTTCATGAAGCTAGCTTTAGAGCGCTCCATGTATCGACCGTGGTGGTGGTTCTCAGGCTATTTAGCCCGCGGCCCCTGAAGTGATTTGAGACCCAGCCCCCCCACCCCCACCCTTGTTCCTCCTGACCTGCTTGTGATCCCACCCACCCACCCACCCACCTGAATGAAGGTCTACGATAAATGACCTTCATTTCTCGGAGACCTTTGGCATACAAGCACACCATTTCTGGTGGTTGTAAAAACAAGATGTTTTGCTGTACTACATGGGACAAACACATGGGAATGTCTATTTTCAGGGTCAATTTGGAAATGACCATCCCTAAACCCCCCCCACTCACCCACCCTCTGATCAGACGTCACCTTTCAGCCGTCAGACTCAACCACAAGACTGCACGGTGAGAGATGACGGGATCGAAATCCTCGCTCAATCGTCCATTGATTTCCCCATGAATATAATATCTGTCCTTCGGGGACCGACCGCGCGAGTGGGACGCACACACACACACACACACACACACACACACACACACACACACACACACACACACACACACACACACACACACACACACACACACACACACACACACACACACACACACACACACACACACACACCACACACACAGAGGTGTGCAGACTGCAGCAGCATCCGTGCGCAAACCAAGTCATCTGCTGGCCTTCCTGAGACGCTACTCTGTGCCACTGCTCAGGGGGGGGGGAGGGGGGGCCTCTGCCACACTGCTCAGGTGCTCGGGGGTGGCGGGGGGGTGGGGGGGGGATGGGGGGCCGCCGTTGTCGGGGCAAGTCTCACGGCACACGCCGGGCGTGCTTCGGCGGTGCTTGCCGGAACACGCACTTCGCCTAGCAAATGACGCACATGCATATTCATATCCTCACCGCCACCGCGGCGCGCGAGTCGCACATTAACGACGGCCATTTAACACATCCTCCCTCACAGCGGGGCTGCCGCCGCCACGACGCCGTCTGGGGAGAGCCGCGCAAGTGGAGAGATTAACGGCGGGAATATCAGCCCTGGAACCTTTGTGAACCGTTTCCTTTTGCCGTAATGGGAGCGGAAGACCTATTGCCTTTCGTGTAATTACTTCCTTCTCTCCAAAATGATACCAAGAGGAGAGTGTGCTCTTAGCTTCTGCTTCACTGAACAGGCTGGGGACTGGGAGGGAGGGAGAGAGAGAGAGGGAGAGAGAGCGAGAGAGAGCGGACGGGAGAGCGAGAGATTAAAACTCTTGGCATGAGGAGGGAAGGCTGCGGCAGTGTGCACCACAGATTACCGCCCGTGACGACTGACCCCCCCCAAGTGGTCTCAGTCTGACTGAATCGGTGTGATGGGGAGGGTCCTCTGGAGCGGTGTGTGTGTGTGTGTGTGTGTGTGTGTGCGTGTGTGTGTGTATGTGCAAGTCTCCGAACGTCGTTCTTAGTCAGCCTGCCTGCGTGTTTTAAATGAGGTCAAATCTTACGGAGGAGAGGCATTTACATAAATAACTCACTTCATGACGAGAATGTAGCCCACGTACATAAGCACCAGCACCAAACTCTCCCACCTGAGAGCGAGAGAGAGAGCAAGCGAGAGCGAGAGAGAGAGAGAGAGAGAGAGAGAGCAAGAGGAACATCACATCACATCTACATTACTCCAGAGACTGCTGCACTGTTTCAGACTAAACACCCAATCTTGATCTGTATGCTAATATCAGCAAGGACCTTAGTCTGACCTTGTGCATTTTGTTTACCGCATCAAGACAAACTTCCGCTTCACCTCCTTGGCATAGAAAGTACATTCCTTCAAGTATGCAGCACTTTTAACGCGATTAATTAAAAGTATGTGTAAACGTTTCCCTGCCTCGCCTCACTTCCTCATCAACTGTGGCGGGACGAGGGAAAGACTGCAGAAAAGCTTCTTAAACCGCTTAAGACGTTTTTTTGGGGGGGAGGGCAGCACCTGATAAGGGTGCGCCTGATAAGGCTGCGTCCCGTAGACCAAAATAAAGGCTGTTTGGGTCTTTGTTGGCTTAATTCGGGGATGCTGTGCAGTGCATCCAACGACGTCGACAACATCAAGGGCGCTACATTCGCGGGACGTTTGCCTACAGCAAAAGGGCAACAAACATCCGGGCAAGGGAAAGTGGAGAGCGTTTTGGCCGACTCACCACACAATCTTCTCGTCGTAGATGAACTGCAAGGGGGACGGAAAAGAAAACGGGATGAAACGAGACGCCAAAAACGATGCCACATTTTTTTTTTTACAATAACGGACTCATCTCGCCGACGGCCCGGCTTACCGCGATCAGCGCCACGACGGACAGGGTGTAGTAGAAGGAGTCCCTGAAGACCGACCAGCGAGTCAGCATCACCACCTTTGAGTCATCGACAGGGAGGGGGGGGGGGGGGGGGGGGGGGAGACAAGCCACACATTGCCACTTTATGTTTCAACTCCGCCCATTATGGATCGTGTTGTAGGCATGTTCTTATGCGGTACCTATGCCGTTTGATTTTATGAAATGGCTGAATGCATATTAAAGTATAAAATGAATAATGGGACATTATTTACATATTCAAACAATAAAAAAACATGTTTGCTGTGGGCCGTGTCGTATACAAAAGGACAATGTGCCGTGTAATTTTACTGAACATTTCGGTCTTACAGGTTTTCTCGCATATCTTTGCATTACTGTGATTTTATTTTTAGGGTTTGGATTACTGGAATTGTTTGGGGTCTGCGAGTGTTGTTAATCTGTTGCTTTTACCCTGCGGCAAAATGAATTTCCCAGCTGCAGCGTAAACATACTGTTTTGATTGCATAATCCAAATAAAGCAGTGTAAATGAGTATTTGTGTTGACGGGATAAGGGGATGGGGGGGGGGGGGGGGTGACCACATTCAGCCTTTGTCCTCTTTGTACCACTATCCACTACGGGCTACAGAGAGCCCTCGTCCATAGGGCCAGCGATTGTCTCGATTTAAAGTTAACTTCTGGCAGAGGGAGAGCGAGACACACACACACACGCTCGGAGAGATTTGCTCTTTCAGATGCAGGCACTGCGTCCCGCTCAGACGACTGGAGCTAAAAAACGAAGTACGAAAAAAAAACGAGAACGCAGAAGAGTCTGGAGCGTCTGAGTAAAACCAATGGAAGCAGATGGCTTCCCCCTTCAGCCAGAGGGGAAAACAAAAAGATAACGAAACTACACAAAAACAAATATCCCCCAAAAAACCTGCGGCAAACGAAGCCAGCTCCCCGTTCTGTATATTAATGAGAAATGCAGTCAAAACAATACATTGTTTGGGCTGCTGCTGCTACCCCCACTACCACCACCACCACCATCACCACCACCACCACCACCATCACCACCACCACCATCACACACCTGTCCGGCAAAGATCCCACAGACGCCAATGATGCACAGGATGTTGAAGACAGCCGAGCCGACAATAGTCCCCACCCCCACGTCGCCGTGGGTGATGAAGACACCTGCGAAGGGCGGGCAAGGAGGAAGGGATGGCCAATCGGAAATGGTCAACATCAGCCACACAGGAACGTGCGTGTGTGTGTGTGTGTGTTCGTGTGCGTGTGTCCGTCCGCACGTGTGTGTGTGTGTGTGTGTGTCCGTGTGTGTGTGTGTGTGTGTGTGTGTGTGTGTGTGTGTGTGTGTGTGTGTGTGTGTGTGTGTCCTACCGATAACTGAGGCAAAAAGCTCTGGTGCAGAGCTGCCAGCTGCCATGAAGGTGGCCCCGGCAACATCCTCGCTCAGGTCTAGTTTCTTGAAGGAGAAGAAGAAGGAGAAGATACAAAATGCACCAGGATGAAGGAGGCGGAGGAAAGTGAAATGCTGCATTGGGCGACAACTCGAGTTGAACCCCCACCCTCCCAGCCCCCCCACCCCAGAACTTCAGTGGTGTATCCGCCTCGCTGTGGAAAATGGGTCGGGATTCAGCAGAAATTGTGTACCAGCGAGAGGCAAACTGGAGGGTTTATACTGGCAGCAGCCGGGCCCCCCTCGCAGTACGTTCAGTGCAACGCACATGAAACCTTCAGGAATATATAAATACATTAGAATTCTGCTGCTCTCCCCACCAGCTATAAGGCGTTTATAGTGCGGTATAGGGTCCTGCTCGGGGTCTGATGCCTCAAACGTGTTTTTTTGACGCAGCCTTGTCATGGCTGCTTACACAGACCAGACACGCAGCAGTGAAGACTGCGGAAGGCGGTCTTGCAACTCATTATTTAAATCTAATGAAATAACAACAAGGTCCATAATTACCTCGCAGATCTTCTCCAGCGACGTCACAAAGTAGTCATCGCATATTATAGCCAGGGCCAGGAACATGTAGAGAGCCTGGGGAGAGACCAGCACAGTAGTACAGTCACGGGCATGCGTGTGAATGTGCGTGTGCGTGTGCGTGTGCGTGTGTGTGTGCGTGTATAAAAGACACAGGACAATATCGACAATTTAGAGAGAGCACCAGATGTGTGTGAGAAAAAACACAAAAGACACAAAAAGTTACATTCTTCCAAATGTGAGTGATATTAATTATAGATTGGATGCGACATCATGCCTCAACAGCTCAGCGCATGTGGGTGCCGTTCTCTATGCTGTCCACAGGGGGCAGTGCAGGACTGCAGTAAGCAGCAGAACTCTGCAGGCATATCTGTACTCTTCGTATATACTGTGATCTCTAGGCTGCAATTTGACAGTCGTGGCTCAATCACCGCCGAGGCCTCGCAAAGCATGTATGCGTTCACGTGTGCGAGTGTTCCCCGTATGCAACACTTTGGATAACACGCAAATTCTGCAGGGGTGTCATTGATGATGGATTAGTTTTAAGGGATTTCATTTTTTTTATTTTATTTTTTTTTGCATTTGCAGATATCACACAAAGTTTGAGAGATGGGAGAAGATGCCCGGACATGAACCCTCCAAAGCCAAATCGTCAGCCCCGGGCAGCTGAAATCTGCGTCTCTCCTCCATCGTGGTTTTACATTTCACGGAGACTTCTGGTGCATTAGCCGCTGCCAGCTGTGCATGTAGCCCGGTTACATTGTGGTTCGCACGCTGCCAGCCGTCGACCATGATTACACCACTTTCCCGGAATGATGTAATCTTAATGTGTGTGCGTGTGTGTGAATTATTATCCACTGGGGGCCGCAGAGGGTAGAGTAGGTCATTTCGCCGCCTTTGCTTGAGATTAGGAGTGCGGCGCGTCCTATTGTTGGGGCGGGCGGCTGCACGGAGTGTCCACGGCGTTCCCTTTCCAACACCCCCCCTACACACACCCTCGCCATCTCGGGAGAAAATTTACGATGTCACGTCTTGCGCCATCAATCAGATCGCAGCAAAGAGTTGCACACCGCTCACCCACTATACCGCCCCCCAACACACACACGTGTTTGAGCGCTGTGTGTGTGTGTGTATGTTTAAGTACGTGTCCGCCTATCTCTTGTGTTTTCAAGGCGTCTCTTAATCATTTCTGCTACAGCTTGATGTTGCTTTAGGTTCCACACGTTTGTCAGTTTCATATGCCTCCATTGCACGCGCGCACACACACACGCACACGGCCCGTAACAACCAGGGCTTGTACAACAAGGGGAGTGATTGGGGGCCTACAACATCCCTGCGTTCACTGCGGCTCGCTGATGAAATCCGCAGGTGGCTCCCGGCTTTCCGTTACATCAGCGGACCCAGACAGGGGGGGGGGGGGGGGGGGGGGGGGTGATTGTTAGAGAGAATAACAAACTATATTGGTGGGGGCGCAAATTTTATTTTCAAAATAACATTTAATACAATGAAATTGTGATTAGCCTGGCCGAGGCCAAATTAGATGATTTTTGTTTTTTGACCAAGCGAGAAGATAAAAAAAAAATGCTACATATTCTGAAGTGGTGCACTGTGTAGCGATGTGTGCAGCCGTATATTTCCGTACCGTGTCAAAGTGCGGCAAAATGAGAAGCACATCATGTAGGCCTATACGGTTGACGCAGTTTTGTACCCACAACGTCTCAACGAGACCCCAAAGTCGATCAATCTGCGGCAGGAATTTTTTTTTATCTGCGTTTCAATCACAATTACACATAAGAGCCCCTAACCCTCAGGTGTAAGCCCTTCCCGGCTCCAATCTATACCATCGACGCCAAAAAAAATAAAATTAAAAAAACACGTTGAAAAGCCGGCTGGCTTTGCAACGTGTTAAGAGGTGGGCCTACGTTGTAAAATAGGATTTTGATCGCTGTTAAAAAAAAAAAGAAACCTCTACAAAAAGCATTAGGTTACAGTTTAACCCCTCCCCCGGGACCGTTTTGACAGTTGCTGCAGGTGCAGCCAAGAAAAAGAGAACGCTGAGCCAAAAAAAAAAAAAAAAGTACGCAGCTTACCGCGATGATGTGGAGCAGAATGGCGCCGCTCTTCAGTTCCTCGGTGGAGAAAAGGTCCTCAGGAAACTCGTGTATCGCTGAGGAGAGAGAAAAAAGTCACCGTCAAGACCACACACACACACACACACACACACGAGCAGCACACCTATGGGCCATTGGTGCACACGATGCGCGTGCCACGGCGTGCGTGTGTGCGTGTCGCTGCTGGCATGGGAGTCTGCAGTGCTTATGTCTGGGAGAAGTACTCTGGCCTACAGACAGAGCTCTCCCATTGGGTCACGGTGCAGAAAGCCCCAAGCGATGCATCCTTCAGCGCGCACACCCACACACACACGTGCACACACACTTAATGTATTCATAGGTCAATTAATGCTTACCCCAGTAACCAACCAAAATGACTTGCCAAATTTTAAACGGTTGCCTGCATCACTGGGTTCTGTCCTGTCACCGGTCCTCAGGCACACCACCTCCACCACCACCACCACCATCCCCTCCACCCAGAGAAGCCCAGTGCCTGTGTGTGTGTGTAGCCTCCACATGCCAAGATGTGAAGGAACCGAACCAGCCGCAAATAATAGAAAACAGTAGAAATCCTTGGCGACATGGAGCACTGCGAGTCACACTGTGTTCAAGCAGGTGGGTGGCTGTGTTGCGGGTGGGGGGGGGTGGGGTGGGGGGTGGAGGGTAGGGCGGAGTAAGAAGGGAAGGAGGGCCTCCTCCACCCGGCGCCCCAGCTGGCGGCCCGGCAGGAGCGCGGTCTCCCCAGCATACGGCCTCAGATCTCCGGGCTTTCACGTCCCCTTCCCACCCTCCCCCCCCACGACCGTTGCCGGGGGGGGGAGGGGGGGGGGGGGGGGGGGGACCTAGCTGGCGCCGCGCCAGCCAGCCAGCCACTCCCACCTCGCCATCTTCCGGAACCCGGAGAGGACGACTCAACCCCGCCCGCCCGCCCAACATCCCGACCACCTCCTGGGAAAAAAAACGCATGCCCAAGGTCACAGCGTCGGCCCCGCTAACAGTGCTAACGGAGAGCGGGGCCGGCGTCACGCTGCTGATTAATGGCGGTGGCAGCGGCGGCGGCGCCGCCACGCATCTGAAGGCTGGAGAGGGCGGGGGGGGGCTGCATTCAGATTGAGCGGGCTGGCGTTTCACACGCGCACTGCCCTACTTTGAAGGGTAAGAAAATTAAATTTGCAAATAAAAATAACCTATGGGAATAGGTGGACACACACACACACACACACACACACACACACACACACACACACACACACACACACACACACACACACACACACACACACACACACAACACACACACACACACACACACACACACACACACACACTTCGCTAGCAACACAATACTATTTTCCCCACCACAATAAATAAATAAAAATGCTTATTCTGGGCCCATATGGATGTGTGTGTGTATGGGGGGGGGGGGGGTATTGGAACAGGGCTCACCTGAGACTGGGGACTGCACCTGTCCCAAGCTCTGTGCGCTCTGCCCTAGCGGCGGGGGCTGCACACATGACTGATTTGGCACACCTTTGCACACACACACACGCCAATTCAGAATACTTATCACACGGGCTCGGCCCTGGACCCACTCGGCACACACACACACACACACGCCGCAGTTTCTTGCATTATAGCGTTGAAGCTGGGGAAGAAATGGCCATTATACAGCGAGCAGGCCACTGGCCGGGGATATGGAAATGATATTTCACACCGTGGCCTTGATTTGGATCCAAACGGGTTTTCAAAGCTGCCTGCGGTGTTCGTCATTCTGAAGCCATTTGATGTGTTCTGACTGCGCTGCCCGCTGCAGCGGGTCATTTTCAGGGGCCCGGAAGGACTTTAGTTAAAAAGTTAAACATCAAGCTGTGGTTAAAAAATATAAACACACACATGTGCATGTATATAGTAACATAGGATCTAAAAACTTTGCCAACAGGGTCACTTGAGGATTGATCAGACCATCCAAACCACCATGTGTCAAACTCGAGGCCCGCGGGCCAAGTCCGGCCCGCCACGTCATTTTCATGTGGCCCGCGAGAGCTTAAAAAAAGGCATATGCTGCTTCACAGCGGCCATGAACTACATCTCCTACAATGCATTTCAACGTTGTGATCCGCAAAATCCTGCCGCTAGACTGCAGTGGTTCCATATATTTTTTTGCATTTATATAAATGCATGTACAATATTTGTACACTTGAATAAATAGTCAAATGCAGAGACAGTTACTTAAAAATATGTTAAGGACTAGTTAAATGTATATAGCCTTACAGTTACAACCGACCCTTTGAGGGTAACCATAATGCTGATGTGGCCCGGGGTGAAAATCAGTTTGACACCCCTGTACCGACAACTTTTCAGTTGATAATGTCCAAAATCAAGGGCAGGTACAACAAAGATAAAATACTACTACTAACGCTACAGACCCAACGCAAACAAAATAAATGCATTAAAAAGGCCCTCAATTGAGACAAGTTCTTACATCACACAGACACACACACACACCTCTCCATATAAAAAAATCACTTCCCAGTGATTTAGCACGGTGTCGACAGTTGGGTGTGGCGGCGCAGCCGTGTCAACGCCGCGGCGCCGCGAACATGAAATGCGTCGAGGAGCCCTCCCCGCTAGGCGCAGTAAATGAAGGGGTTTTGTCAGCGGCACTCTGGAGAGGGGATGGGATGCTGCTGGGAGGAGGAGGAGGAGATTGACAGGATCAGGGCGGGGGGGGGGCTGCTGCTGCATGTGTGTGTGTGTGCGTGTGGTGGAGCTTTAAGAGCATCAACTGCTACAGGAGACGGCTCTTACAAACACAAGGGTTTTGTGCGGGATTGACGCAGGTGGTGGGGGGTCTCCACAAAGAGGGAGGGGGTTCCTGGGGCGCGGGCCACACCGCGCCAGACGACTGTGGCGCCGACTGTGGCGCCGAGAGCCCGTTTCCCCTCCGGGCCGAGCTCCGCGCTCAAGGTCGCCCCCGGCACGGGAAGTGTGTGTGTGTCCGCGGCGCCGAATCAATAATTTAATGCCACCGCGGCCCAACGGTGCGGACCGGCTCACGGTCGGACCGCTATACGACCGCAGCTGTTAAAAATAGCCAATCACACCAGGTGTGTGTGTCTCCCTCTCTCTGTCACTCACCTCCCTCCCTCTCCCTCTCTCTGGACTGACAACCTCCCCCGCCAGAGGTCAGTCCAGATATGAACCAGCTGCCAATGGCTGTTTTCATGCGTTGCGCGACTCTGGCGCTCGCTGAATACAGACGGGCGAACAACAGAAACATCAAGTAGCTTCTAAATAAATGATGAATCCGAGCAGACACCAAGAATAGCCTCATCCGAAAGAAAAATAAGAGCTTCAGTCAGCGGCGGCTGACTGACTGACTCTCTCAAACACACACACACACACACACGAGAGTTGGGGACTTGAGCAGCAATTCCTGTTAGCATGGGAACAGTTTGTTCCTTCATAGTGGGGTTAGGGGAGAGTGGGGGACAGCGGTGTCATGGACCTGCACAGCAGCAGGCAGGGAGGGAGAAATAAAGTAAAGTCCACTGCAGGATTAGCAACAAGTGGCTTTGATAAATGACCGTGCCTTTCGGTGTGTTTGGACACCCAACAAGAATTACTTATCCTTCCAATTCTTCTGGCCAATCAGGCCAGGGATGCACCACACACACAGACACACACACACCAGCCTGCTCAGTGGACTGTACCAACTGGCAGGCGTATTGTCCATCACACATCTAGGTGGCCTCTCCCACTGGGGATGTCACCCTGTCACAGGGCAGATTTTAAAATGCGTGGTCACGGCTAATCAGAATCACAGCTGGCGCTAGCATAGATGCCCTTTAACTTCACCAGCGCATGCTATTCCCCCTCCCCCCCCCCCCCCACATTCTTACATTGTATATTAATATCTCATCGTCTCAAATCAACTTGAGGAACTCCGTCTTGGAGAGACGCAGGAAGGGGAGTGGTTGCAGTTTTGTGGCTACATAGCCGGGAGGGGAAATAAGACTCATATCATACGGGCCTGAAGGAAATCGATGGACTGAAATTACCTGAGACTGCAGTGGATTTCATTGATCATTCTGCTAAACTAAGTTTGATAACCTATAATGACATGAGACGTAAAATGACAGATTTCGGTTGTCCATCACTTTCAACACATGAAGCCAACGTGTTTAGACAACAGACGTCAAATACCACCAAGGTGCGCCATTTTGGTCAATTCAGCCGATTACGCCCGAATCCGTTCAACTTTCAGCTGTACACCACTGTCGTCGGCTGTTGCGCAACAGGACCGTCTTTAGCAGCGCTTCCCCGACTGGTCCGGCCTCAGGACTCCTGTGTCATTAGTCATTAAGTCACAGCCAGGGGAAAAAAAAAAAAAAAGTATTCGCAAATATTCCAGCAATCAACAATTCCATCATCGTACGGTCAAAAACATTCAGTGAACAAAACAGGCGCAACGATCGCGGCTAAACTCGAAAACGGTAGCCAAGGCTGTTGCGACATTCGTTATTTTTTTCAACATCAGTAAATTATTGGTCTTATTTTATAAAGGAATAAGGTATGGCATACGCTCTGCTGCAACCCACTCAAAATGCCCAGT
>JAXIVH010000023.1:4505835-4546354 GCA_036785325.1 Urophycis tenuis | reverse complement strand
ACATCTATATAAAGCCATGCTGGACGACAGGTTTAGGTGGTGGGGCTGGGCGGGGGCAGCAAGAGCACACAGACTTAACAGGGCAGAAAGGGCGGTTGGGGGGGGGGGGGGGGGGGCTATTGGGAAATGCCCAAATACGGGCGTAAAAAGGGCCGGCGGCAAGTCCGAGTAGCGGCCAATCAGAGGCGAGGACCGCATGGGGGCCACTTCTGTTTTGTTTTTTTTTCCATCTTTTTTTTTTTGCAAACAAACTTGGGTAAACAAGTCGTAGGTCATAGAGACAAAACGTTTGATCTTTTTCGCAGGCAAGGTTATGTGGTTGGAGTGAGAGTGGAGTGGTCTGGGTGAGGGTGAGGGTGAGAGGGGGGGAGGAGGGTGAGGGGGGGAGACACATCTAGAAGTCTGCAGACAGAATGAGATCCAGTATCACTTTGGGTTTGGGGCGCAGAGGTGTGCGCGTATGTGTGTGTGTGTGTGTGTGTACCATGTATAGGACAAGTGTGTGTTTGTGGGGAGCAAGGGGGGGGGGGTTAAATCAGTAAATCGGTGAGGTCGTCGCATGTTGACCCTCCCCCGACCCACCCACCCTCCCGCCTCGCTACACCCCCCCCCTCTGCTGTTCTACTCCAAGCACATGGGCAGGTTGACGAAGGTGAAGACGTTGTACTCGATCATGATGGAGAAGCAGAGGAAGATGCCCGTACAGCACCAGCACGGACACGCCCAGCTTGGGGGTCAGCCCTCCAGTTGTTCAGGTGGATGCCCAGCACCTGGGTGATGATGGGGGTGGGGGGGGGTGGAGGTCAAAGAGAGAGAGATCAGGGGTCATACCAGTACATACCAGTAATGCTACCCACACATCAGAAGACTTTGAAAAGATTTGGAAAAGACTCTTGGAAAACTATCAGCTCACACCTGCTCACATCTAAAGACAAGTGGTTAGAGTTTTAAGTCACAGCAAGGTCTCAGACTGAGATTTTACAAAGACTGTGAATCTTGCAGGGTCACTATTTACAAGAATACAACTAGATTATTTTATTCTTTTTTCCCACCATGCAATTTTAACCCATCATGCCCTTAGTAGAAACTTTTGTCAGAGCTCATCTATTGGTTGTTGATTGTGTAACGTCACTGCGACTTGCGATAATATCAAACACGTTTGATATTATCGCAAGTCCAAGACTAGGAAAAGACTGATCTGAAACAGCGCAGATTACTACCTTAAACTTAACGATCGAGATGACGGGAGCGCGCTGTGATTCCAGTACAACTCCTAGATTTACTAAAGACTTTCAGTTTTTAGCCTGGGCCTGTGAAAATCTTTTGGTGTAAGCCCAGCATAAGACTGCAACAAAAGCTGCAGCTGTCGCTGTTGGCCCAGCGGAACGCAGCGGCAAAGTTGCTTCAAATTGGTACCGACAACGTGATTTTCCCGTTTCGCTGTGAAGCGTTCGTGTGTCACCGAGACCACAAGTCAGAGCTGTTGATCGTTATTAGGACTACTCGGAGGATCGCTCGCTATACAAAATCAAAAGTGAAGATGAAACTTTCTTTTTCTTTTTTGGTTCATTGAAGTTTGAGGACACTCTCTCCCTTTGATGTTAATTAACATCTCAGGGTGGGGGGGGGGGGTTGGCGGGGGGGTTGGGGGGGTAAACTCACTGTGAGAGCCACGGAGCCCAGCAGGAGCACCACAGAGTACACCAGCCCCCGACTGTTGATCATCACCTAGCACACAGGATGGAGCACACCAATCAGCAAGCAGGGGGGGGTGGGGGGGGGGGGGGGGGGGGGGGAGGGCGGCACGCGCACACACACACACACACACACACGCCTCATCAAAGAACAGGAAAAGCCATCAACACAACTCGCTATCAAACCGTCCGCACTTTAAGGGCAATTGAATGCTCGGTTGCACTTCAGAGTGACTGATTCCCCCCGAGAGATTTGGCATTTGGCACTGGCACACAACTTTGTCTCTACGGTTGTATACCATAACTTTTGCCAATTTCCATAATAGAAAAAAAAAGGAGGCGTCAGAACATTTCTTTTTTTTTTTTTTTTTTTTTTTTTTTTTTTTTTTTTTTTAAAAGGAAAAACTAACGAGATACAATCGACACAATCACCTCCCAAAACGTCAGCCAGACACATCTCAACTGGGGAGCACATGCTTGGCTGCACTCCGGAGACGCATCTCGTCTCGAGTTTGGCCCGTCACTTGATAAGTGCGGCAGGGAAGTGAGGTCACGGCGTGCGGTGTGTGTGGCGGCGGCGCTCACCTCCGAGCCGTAGTCCACGCACATGGTCTGCAGGGCCCAGGGCACCCCCAGGCCCACCAGGATGTCAAACACGTTGCTGCCGATGGTGTTGGACACCGCCATGTCCCCCAGCCCTGGAGCACACGGAGTGAGACCGCCACGCTGATGAGACGCATCCATCACACTCGCATGCGCACACACACACACACACACTATCATCATTATAATACTACTTCTGTCTCTCAAGGGGTTAACACACGACGAGCGTTTGCGGTCCCCGCGGGGGTTGAGCGTCGACAGCCCAATCGAGCGCCGACGCCATCCTCCGGACCAGCTCAGATTTCTAACAGATTTCTAAGTTCTAACTATTTTGGCTTTGACCCGGTCGACGCTGACCTCCCGGTAGCGCGTTCAAATCCGATTACAGCTTTGTTTTGACAGTCCAGAAAAAAAAAAACTGAATGGAAACGCTGACGGCCTTTTCCTGACGTCTAAACCCCAAACCCTGTGGTTGTATGAGTGAAGGGCGTTGAGCTCGCCGACCGTCTGACCGGCTGGCTTCATTCCTCCAGGAATCACACTGGGCGCTCATCGTGTGCTGCCGGAGCTTCAGCGCGCCTGGACATCACACATCACGCATCACATGCATGACTATAGAGCACACGGCTCGGCGCTAACCTTGGCGCGCCACGATGAGGCTGGCGATGCAGTCGGGAACGCTGGTGCCCGCCGCCAGGAAGGTGATGCCCATGATGACGTCGGGGATGCCCAGGGTGAAGCCGATGATGGTGACCTGCACATCGGGGGGGGGGGGGGGGGGGGGGGGGGGGAGGCAGCAGTCAGGCCGGCGTTGTAACCCAACGAGTCAAAAGTGGTCACAAATAGACGAGTTATCGATGTTGAACACGTTCTGTCTTCCGGCAGATGACCGCTTAAAGAACAATGGGTGTCAAAAATCGGACGTGAGAACATTCTCAACTTTCAATTAGAATTTCGATTAGAATTAACCAAGTGAATAACCAATCAAAAGATGTATCCAATTAAAAAAAAACCTATGATTGGGATGCAAGAAAAAAAACCTTTGGATTTGATTGAGGTTCAACAGTACATTACATCGGCAGGAAGTGACGCCGTCACACAGGAAGCAGTGCGTTTCACCCGTCACATTTATTATCAATGTCTTGACACACATGCATACAGACTCACCATCCAGACCATCAGGTAGGAGAAGACGGCGATCCAGACGGTGGAGAGGATGAAGGACAGCATGAAGTACTTCTCCCAGCGAGGCTTACCGCAGTTTGGGATGGTGAAGAAGAGGATGAGGAGCAGCGGCCAGGAGATCAGCCATTTTACCTTGCTGCCGATGCCGGCTGCGACGGACAGAGATTTCAAGGTGGGTGGGTGGGTGTATGTGTTGAGTATTCACACACAGACAGACAGACATTAATGATACCTGAGGGAAATTGCATTCGTTACAACACTCTGGGGAAAAAAAGAAAAGACAGACTAGAATATGTTAGAATATATAAATATATAATATGTGACAATATAAAAAAATATATATAACATTAAAAATATACATAAATGTACGCACATCTAGGCATACTATTGAGGTAAATAGCATACACAAAGATGTAGCATAGGTAGTGGAATGTTATGCAGAAGTGACGAGTTATGCAGTGTGAATGACCCGTTATGCACGCGCGCGCGCGCACACACACACACACACACACACACACACACACACACACACACACACACACACACACACACACACACACACACACACACACACACACACACACACACACACACACACACACACACACACACACACACACACACACACACACACACACACACACACACAATTTGACAGCTGTACGCAGCCCACGTGGCAGCAGCGTTAGCACGTTAGCACGCTACGTGCAGCCTGGGCTCTCGGCTGACGAGTGGTTACTACTTTCCCACGCCTCTCAGACTTGACGAGCCCGGCGCCTCGTTTGAACGGATCGCCTTTGTCTGTAGTTACACAGAACTTTTCTCATTTTCCACGTCGATAGCTATTGACGGACAAAAAGGGGGCGGCGGCGAGCTTGCCAAGGAGAGTGACCGCGGTGTGAGGTCATTGACTCGCTTCCAGAAGGCCGTCCACAGTACTCTAGTGGAAGTCGATTCTTGAGGCTGATGAAACGGTGCGTTTTCATCAAAACACACTCTTTTCCACTAATGACTCGGTGGATGTGCACGCTAACCGCACATTTCCCACCCCCTCTCCTTTTGCCAATATTTCACAACCAAACAATGCATGCATCATCATATCAATAACTAGACGCCTACCTGGAATGTGAAAGGGGGAGATGGTGTCGTTCTCCTTCTCCTCGCTGGGCTTGTCCTCCGGGACCGTTCCGTTCTCGATGTCCACCTTCCCGTCGATGACTTGCGTCTCGACGCCGTTGGCGGCTTGGACCAGCTTCTGGCGCTTTCACGACAGAACCATAAACTCAGTCAAACGACAATCAGGCCAATATCACTGCCGCCAGTACCTAATGTTATATTATTATGCAATAACAATTGCATGATGTTATTATGCAATAACATAACGCAAGGCTAATGTAGAATATAGAACCCAATATTAAAGCTAGGTTATGAAGATCAACGTGATTACATTTTCTAATTACTTTTTAATAAAATAAGTAAAAATAAAAATTAAAAAAAGCATTTAAAGTTATTGCTCTCTTGAGGCAGGAGAACAATTATTTTAGAACATCAACAGGTTACCGTTTTAAAATGGAAAACTTGTTAAAAAAACAAAACAGTCATACTTCTGTGATGATCAGACGACTGGCCATGCGTAGCCGGGTCTTGGGTCCAAAATGGCTGGTCACCATGATGCGCAGGCCGGCCTCGGGGAAGCGGTACTTGGGCGGGCTGGCGTTGATGATCTCGTCCACCATGACCACCGAGCCACGGCTGAAGGCCTTGGCAGGTTTCACTAGAAAGGCACAGGGCGATAGCGGTGAGTGTCACGGCGCTGGTTGCAGAGAACATGTCCCCCCGTTCTCCTCTTGCTCGTGTCATTGTGTTTAACCTGCACTGTGTACGTTTTCACACTAGCAGCCTCTAGTGGCGGGAGACACAACTACAGTTACAGCAGCGTCGATTTCCACATTTGTTCTGACTACAAGGCAGCCTGGAGGATGACCCTAACAGTTTGGGCAGGCCAATCACAAGCCAGGGGGTGGGGCTTGAACTATGATTGACATGGGGCTGGCAGGTGGATAGCACAGCTCGATGGACCAATGGCTGGCTGCAGCCACGCGTCAGATTGCAAACAGAGAGTGAAGGAGCTTGACGCAGAGTCAGACTACAATTATAGCCATGTCATTTTCCCCATCAGTGGGGGGGGGGGGGGGGGGATAACTGGATGGATTGACACGCAGACGGACGCATTTTATGCTCGAGAAGCTCCTCGACCAGATATCTTTTGAATGCAGTAAATGGCTGCGGTAGAAAAGTTACATAGTGCAAGTTTGCGTATTAACTTGGTGTCATGGCAACCGTGAAAGCACTGAACAAAAGGCAACGTATGGCTGCCATTAGGCAAGCTTTACTAGAAATGTTTATAGACATTGCATGCGTACGAAATAAAGGATCATTGAGGAATAAAGTTATCCGTGCGAGTCAATGCCCTCAACAACCCAACATTTTAATACTCTGGAGGAGCGGAATTACAGAAGAACTGCTGCCGAGTGCAAATGTTGACCACATAAACATCGGCTGCACATTAAGGTCCAAGCAGGCCTACGTGCCGCGCTAAAAATGCAGCATAGTCTTTAAAACTGATTATTTGACTCATTAACGCATGCAAATACCCAATTAAACCCAAACTCCGTAAATAGCCGCCCGCCCCCCCAAAGCTAAATTTCCATTGCTGAATATCATTAAAACGCTGCTCAGGTCCTCATGATTGTCCTCAGCTGGTCCGGGCTGAGGAACGAACAGCCAGAGACAGGTTACACGGTGCCACACATGTTACAAATAGAGAAGGCAGAAGGAAGCAGGTTTAGTAAGGCTAAGCAGACAGGCACACCGACAGCTCGAAGAACAGGTGAGGCGCTAGACGCCACCAAATGGCCACAGAAGAAGAATTTGAAGAAAGCTTTGCAGATGCCGCCGCCGCCCCCCCCCCCCCCCCCCCCCCCCCCCCCCCTCCAGTTTGCCCATTGGTTAGAGAGCTTGGAAAATCTGGACGGTCAAAATAAATATGGCTGACGAGGGAAAAGCATCCCGCCTCCGGTCCCGCAGTTTACTTTTCTGTTACCGTGTAGTTAATACTCATAAATTATAATTATTAGCAGCTGATAATACCAGAGACCCATGGGGATTCAACCAGGAAGGCTCAAATGGTAGAACCACCCCTCAAAAATACATAAAACGCACCACATCCAAGCAGTTTTCCCCTGCAGCCATATTTCCATTTCCCCGGTTGCCGTTTCAAAGATGGCCGGTTAATTAGGGGTAAGGAGGTGGATGGGAGGAGGGCGAGAGAGAGCGGACGGGGGGGGCGCCGGGTGGAGGAGGAGCAGGGAGGCGTCTTCGGGATGTCCCGGCCTGTCTGGTTAACCTTACCTGTGCGGAGCAACGGCCATGACGGGTCGTCGCCACAAACATAGTAACTAGCATTACCGTCCTCCATCTCACTGCTGGCCGCTGCGTTGCCGTTGGCCACGTTCTTCACCGGCTTGCCGGTGAAGAACTTCTGCATGCTCGAGTTGAACCTGGGGATGGGGAAATGGACACAAAACTGGTAGGAGGAGATCAAGACGTTTCGGGCTCTGGACTGAAAGAGGGGCCGGTCGAGACTGTGAAAGTGGTTTGCTAGCTAGGTTTCATGAAGCTAGCTTTAGAGCGCTCCATGTATCGACCGTGGTGGTGGTTCTCAGGCTATTTAGCTTGCGGCCCCTGAAGTGATTTGAGACCCCAGCCCCCCCACCCCCACCCTTGTTCCTCCTGACCTGCTTGTGATCCCACCCACCCACCTGAATGAAGGTCTACGATAAATGACCTTCATTTCTCGTAGACCTTTGGCATACAAGCACACCGTTTCTGGTGGTTGTAAAAACAAGATGTTTTGCTGTACTACATGGGACAAACACATGGGAATGTCTATTTTCAGGGTCAATTTGGAAATGACCTTGTGACCATCCCTAAACCCCCCCACCCACCCTCTGATCAGACGCCACCTTTCAGCCGTCAGACTCAAAGACAAGACTGCACGGTGAGAGATGACGGGATCGAAATCCTCACTCAATCGTCCATTGATTTCCCCATGAATATTATATCTGTCCTTCAGTGCAAGCAACTCGGGGACCAAGCGCGCGCGCACACACACACACACACACACACACACACACACACACACACACACACACACACACACACACACACACACACACACACACACACACACACACACACACACACACACACACACACACACACACACACACACACACACACACACACACACACCTGTGCGCAAACCAAGTCATCTGCTGGCCTTCCTGAGACGCTACTCTGTGCCACTGCTCAGGGGGGGGGGGAGGGGGGGCCTCTGCCACACTGCTCAGGTGCTCGGGGTGGCGGGGGGATGGGGGGGGCCGCCGTTGTCGGGGCAAGTCTCACGGCACACGCCGGGCGTGCTTCGGCGGTGCTTGCCGGAGCACGCACTTCGCCTAGCAAATGACGCACATGCATATTCATATCCTCACTGCCACCGCGGCGCGCGAGTCGCACATTAACGACGGCCATTTAACACATCCTCCCTCACAGCGGGGCTGCCGCCGCCACGACGCCGTCTGGGGAGAGCCGCGCAAGTGGAGAGATTAACGGCGGGAATATCAGCCCTGGAACCTTTGTGAACCGTTTCCTTTTGCCGTAATGGGAGCGGAAGACCTATTGCCTTTCGTGTAATTACTTCCTTCTCTCCAAAATGATACCAAGAGGAGAGTGTGCTCTTAGCTTCTGCTGCACTGAACAGGCTGGGGACTGGGAGGGAGGGAGAGAGAGAGAGGGAGAGAGAGCGGACGGGAGAGCGAGAGATTAAAACTCTTGGCATGAGGAGGGAAGGCTGCGGCAGTGTGCACCACAGATTACCGCCCGTGACGACTGACCCCCCCCAAGTGGTCTCAGTCTGACTGAATCGGCGTGATGGGGAGGGTCCTCTGGAGCGGTGTGTGTGTGTGTGTGTGTGTGTGTATGTGCGAGTCTCCGAACGTCGTTCTTAGTCAGCCTGCCTGCGTGTTTTAAATGAGGTCAAATCTTACGGAGGAGAGGCATTTACATAAATAACTCACTTCATGACGAGAATGTAGCCCACGTACATAAGCACCAGCACCAAACTCTCCCACCTGAGAGCGAGAGCAAGCGAGAGCGAGAGAGAGAGAGAGAGAGAGAGCAAGAGGAACATCACATCACATCTACATTACTCCAGAGACTGCTGCACTGTTTCAGACTAAACACCCAATCTTGATCTGTATGCTAATATCAGCAAGGACCTTAGTCTGACCTTGTGCATTTTGTTTACCGCATCAAGACAAACTTCCACCTCACCTCCTTGGCATAGAAAGTACATTCCTTCAAGTATGCAGCACTTTTAACGCGATTAATTAAAAGTATGTGTAAACGTCTCCCTGCCTCGCCTCACTTCATCATCTGTGGCGGGACGAGGGAAAGACTGCAGAAAAGCTTCTTAAACCGCTTAAGACGGTTTAAGGGCAGCACCTGATAAGGGTGCGCCAGATAAGGCTGCCGTCCCGTAGACCAAAATAAAGGCTGTTTGGGTCTTTGTTGGCTTCACTCGGGGATGCTGTGCAGTGCATCCAACGACGTCGACAACATCAAGGGCGCTACATTCGCGGGACGTTTGCCTACAGCAAAACGGCAACAAACATCCGGGCAAGGGAAAGTGGAGAGCGTTTTGGCCGACTCACCACACAATCTTCTCGTCGTAGATGAACTGCAAGGGGACGGAAAAGAAAACGGGATGAAACCAGACGCCAAAAACGACGCCACATTTTTTTTTTACAATAACGGACTCATCTCACCGACGGCCCGGCTTACCGCGATCAGCGCCACGACGGACAGGGTGTAGTAGAAGGAGTCCCTGAAGACCGACCAGCGAGTCAGCATCACCACCTTTGAGTCATCGACAGGGAGGGGGGGAGACAAGCCACAGTGCCACTTTATGTTTCAACTCCGCCCATTATGGATCGTGTTGTAGGCATGTTCTTATGCGGTACCTATGCCGTTTGATTTTATGAAATGGCTGAATGCATATTAAAGTATAAAATGACTAATGGGACATTATTTACATATTCAAACAATAAAAAAACATGTGTGCTGTGGGCCGTGTCGTATACAAAAGGACAATGTGCCGTGTAATTTTACTGAACATTTCGGTCTTACAGGTTTTCTCGCATATCTTTGCATTACTGTGATTTTATTTTTAGGGTTTGGATTACTGGAATTGTTTGGGGTCTGCGAGTGTTGTTAATCTGTTGCTTTTACCCTGCGGCAAAATGAATTTCCCAGCTGCAGCGTAAACATACTGTTTTGATTGCATAATCCAAATAAAGCAGTGTAAATGAGTATTTGTGTTGACGGGATAAGGGGGTGGGGGGGGGGGGTGACCACATTCAGCCTTTGTCCTCTTTGTACCACTATCCACTACGGGCTACAGAGAGCCCTCGTCCATAGGGCCAGCGATTGTCTTGATTTAAAGTTAACTTCTGGCAGAGGGAGAGCGAGACACACACACACACGCTCTGGAGGGATTTGCTCTTTCAGATGCAGGCACTGCGTCCCGCTCAGACGACTGGAGCTAAAAAACGAAGTACGAAAAAAAAACGAGAACGCAGAAGAGTCTGGAGCGTCTGAGTAAAACCAATGGAAGCAGATGGCTTCCCCCTTCAGCCAGAGGGAAAACAAAAAGATAACGAAACTACACAAAAACAAATATCCCCCAAAAAACCTGCGGCAAACGAAGCCAGCTCCCCGTTCTGTATATTAATGAGAAATGCAGTCAAAACAATACATTGTTTGACTTGCTGCTGCTCCCCCCACCACCACCACCACCAGCACCATCACCACCACCAGCACCATCACCACCACCAGCACCATCACACACCTGTCCGGCAAAGATCCCACAGACGCCAATGATGCACAGGATGTTGAAGACAGCCGAGCCGACAATAGTCCCCACCCCCACGTCGCCGTGGGTGATGAAGACACCTGCGAAGGGCGGGCAAGGAGGAAGGGATGGCCAATCGGAAATGGTCAACATCAGCCACACAGGAACGTGCGTGTGTGTGTGTGTGTGTGTTCGTGTGCGTGTGTCCGTGTGCGTGTGTCCGCACGTGTGTGTGTGTCCGTGTGTGTGTGTGTGTGTGTGTGTGTGTGTGTGTCCTACCGATAACTGAGGCAAAAAGCTCTGGTGCAGAGCTGCCAGCTGCCATGAAGGTGGCCCCGGCAACATCCTCGCTCAGGTCTAGTTTCTTGAAGGAGAAGAAGAAGGAGAAGATACAAAATGCACCAGGATGAAGGAGGCGGAGGAAAGTGAAATGCTGCATTGGGCGACAACTCGAGTTGAACCCCCACCCTCCCAGCCCCCCCACCCCAGAACTTCAGTGGTGTATCCGCCTCGCTGTGGAAAATGGGTCGGGATTCAGCAGAAATTGTGTACCAGCGAGAGGCAAACTGGAGGGTTTATACTGGCAGGAGCCGGGCCCCCCTCGCAGTACGCTCAGTGCAACGCACATGAAGCCTTCAGGAATATATAAATACATTAGAATTCTGCTGCTCTCCCCACCAGCTATAAGGCCGTTTATAGTGCGTATAGGGTCCTGCTTGGGGTCTGATGCCTCAAACGTGTTTTTTTGACGCAGCCTTGTCATGGCTGCTTACACAGAGCAGACACGCAGCAGTGAAGACTGCGGAAGGCGGTCTTGCAACTCATTATTTAAATCTAATGAAATAACAACAAGGTCCATAATTACCTCGCAGATCTTCTCCAGCGACGTCACAAAGTAGTCATCGCATATTATAGCCAGGGCCAGGAACATGTAGAGAGCCTGGGGAGAGACCAGCACAGTAGTACAGTCACGGGCATGCGTGTGCATGTGTGTGTGCGTGTGCGTGTGTGTGTGCGTGTATAAAAGACACAGGACAATATCGACAATTTAGAGAGAGCACCAGATGTGTGTGAGAAAAAACACAAAAGACACAAAAAGTTACATTCTTCCAAATGTGAGTGATATTAATTATAGATTGGATGCGACATCATGCCTCAACAGCTCAGCGCATGGGGGTGCCGTTCTCTATGCTGTCCACAGGGGGCAGTGCAGGACTGCAGTAAGCAGCAGAACTCTGCAGGCATATCTGTACTCTTCGTATATACTGTGATCTCTAGGCTGCAATTTGACAGTCGTGGCTCAATCACCGCCGAGGCCTCGCAAAGCATGTATGCGTTCACTTGTGCGATTGTTCCCCGTATGCAACACTTTGGATAACACGCAAATTCTGCAGGGGTGTCATTGATGATGGATTAGTTTTAAGGGATTTCATTTTTATTTTTATTTTTTTTGCATTTGCAGATATCACACAAAGTTTGAGAGATGGGAGAAGATGCCCGGACATGAACCCTCCAAAGCCAAATCGTCAGCCCCGGGCAGCTGAAATCTGCGTCGCTCCTCCATCGTGGTTTTACATTTCACGGAGACTTCTGGTGCATTAGCCGCTGCCAGCTGTGCATGTAGCCCGGTTACATTGTGGTTCGCACGCTGCCAGCCGTCGACCATGATTACACCACTTTCCCGGAATGATGTAATCTTAATGTGTGTGCGTGTGTGTGAATTATTATCCACTGGGGGCCGCAGAGGGTAGAGTAGGTCATTTCGCCGCCTTTGCTTGAGATTAGGAGTGCCGGCGCGTCCTATTGTTGGGGCGGGCGGCTGCACGGAGTGTCCACGGCGTTCCCTTTCCAACATCCCCCCTACACACACCCTCGCCGTCTCGGGAGAAAATTTACGATGTCACGTCTTGCGCCATCAATCAGATCGCAGCAAAGAGTTGCACACCGCTCACCCACTATACCGCCCCCCAACACACACACGTGTTTGAGCGCTGTGTGTGTGTGTATGTTTAAGTACGTGTCCGCCTATCTCTTGTGTTTTCAAGGCGTCTCTTAATCATTTCTGCTACAGCTTGATGTTGCTTTAGGTTCCACACGTTTGTCAGTTTCATATGCCTCCATTGCACGCGCGCACACACACACACACGCACACGGCCCGTAACAACCAGGGCTTGTACAACAAGGGGAGTGATTGGGGGCCTACAACATCCCTGCGTTCACTGCGGCTCGCTGATGAAATCCGCAGGTGGCTCCCGGCTTTCCGTTACATCAGCGGACCCAGACAGGGGGGGGGGTGATTGTTAGAGAGAATAACAAACTATATTGGTGGGGGCGCAAATTTTTATTTTCAAAATAACATTTAATACAATGAAATTGTGATTAGCCTGGCCGAGGCCAAATTAGATTATTTTTGTTTTTTGACCAAGCGAGAAGATAAAAAAAAAAATGCTACATATTCTGAAGTGGTGCACTGTGTAGCGATGTGTGCAGCCGTATATTTCCCTACCGTGTCAAAGTGCGGCAAAATGAGAAGCACATCATGTAGGCCTATACGGTTGACGCAGTTTTGTACCCACAACGTCTCGGTGAAAACGAGACCCCAAAGTCGATCAATCTGCGGCAGGAATTTTTTTTATCTGCGTTTCAATCACAATTACACATAAGAGCCCCTAACCCTCAGGTGTAAGCCCTTCCCGGCTCCAATCTATACCATCGACGCCAAAAAAAATAAAATAAAAAAAAACACGTTGAAAAGCCGGCCTGGCTTTGCAACGTGTTAAGAGGTAGGCCTACGTTGTAAAATAGGATTTTGATCGCTGTTAAAAAAAAAAAAAAAAAAAAAAAAAAAGAAACCTCTACAAAAAGCATTAGGTTACAGTTTAACCCCTCCCCCGGGACCGTTTTGACAGTTGCTGCAGGTGCAGCCAAGAAAAAGAGAACGCTGAGCCAAAAAAAAAAAAAAAAAGTACGCAGCTTACCGCGATGATGTGGAGCAGAATGGCGCCGCTCTTCAGTTCCTCGGTGGAGAAAAGGTCCTCAGGAAACTCGTGTATCGCTGAGGAGAGAGAAAAAAAAGTCACCGTCAAGACCACACACACACACGAGCAGCACACCTATGGGCCATTGGTGCACACGATGCGCGTGCCACGGCGTGCGTGTGTGCGTGTCGCTGCTGGCATGGGAGTCTGCAGTGCTTATGTCTGGGAGAAGTACGCTGGCCTACAGACAGAGCTCTCCCATTGGGTCACGGTGCAGAAAGCCCCAAGCGATGCATCCTTCAGCGCGCACACACACACACACACGTGCACACACACTTAATGTATTCATAGGTCAATTAATGCTTACCCCAGTAACCAACCCAAATGACTTGCCAAATTTTAAACGGTTGCCTGCATCACTGGGTTCTGTCCTGTCACCGGTCCTCAGGCACACCACCTCCACCACCACCACCACCACAATCCCCTCCACCCAGAGAAGCCCAGTGCCTGTGCCTGTGTGTGTGTGTGTGTAGCCTCCACATGCCAAGATGTGAAGGAACCGAACCAGCCGCAAATAATAGAAAACGGTAGAAATCCTTGGCGACATGGAGAACTGCGAGTCACACTGTGTTCAAGCAGGTGGGTGGCTGTGTTGCGGGTGGGGGGGGGTGGGGTGGGGGGTGGAGGGTAGGGCGGAAGTAAGAAGGGAAGGAGGGCCTCCTCCACCCCGGCGCCCCAGCTGGCGGCCCGGCGGGAGCGCGGTCTCCCCAGCATACGGCCTCAGATCTCCGGGCTTTCACGTCCCCTTCCCACCCTCCCCCCCCACGACCGTTGCCGGGGGGGGGGGGGAGGGGGGGGGGGGGGGGGGACCTAGCTGGCGCCGCGCCAGCCAGCCAGCCACTCCCACCTCGCCATCTTCCGGAACCCGGAGAGGACGACTCAACCCCACCCGCCCGCCCAGCATCCCGACCGCCTCCTGGGAAAAAAAAACGCATGCCCAAGGTCACGGCGCCGGCCCCGCTAACAGTGCTAACGGAGAGCGGGGCCGGCGTCACGCTGCTGATTAATGGCGGTGGCAGCGGCGGCGGCGCCGCCACACATCTGAAGGCTGGAGAGGGCGGGGGGGGGGGCTGCATTCAGATTGAGCGGGCTGGCGTTTCACACGCGCACTGCCCTACTTTGAAGGGTAAGAAAATTAAATTTGCAAATAAAAAATAACCTATGGGAATAGGTGGACACACACACACACACACACACACACACACACACACACACACACACACACACACACACACACACACACACACCACACACACACACACACACACACACACACACACACACACACACACACACACACACACACACACACACACACTACTATTTTCCCCCACCACAATAAATAAATAAAAATGCTTATTCTGGGCCCATATGGATGTGTGTGTGTATGGGGGGGGGGGGGGGGGGTATTGGAACAGGGCCTCACCTGGAGACTGGGGGACTGCACCTGTCCCAAGCTCTGCGCGCTTCTGCCCCTAGCGGCGGGGGCTGCACACATGACTGATTTGGCACACCTTTGCACACACACAGACAGGCACGCCAATTCAGAATACTTATCACACGGGCTCGGGCCCTGGACCCACTCGGCCACACACACACACACACACACACACACGCCGGCAGTTTCTTGCATTATAGCGTTGAAGCTGGGGAAGAAATGGCCATTATACAGCGAGCAGGCCACTGGCCGGGGATATGGAAATGATATTTCACACCGTGGCCTTGATTTGGATCCAAACGGGTTTTCAAAGCTGCCTGCGGTGTTCGTCATTCTGAAGCCATTTGATGTGTTCTGACTGCGCTGCCCGCTGCAGCGGGTCATTTTCAGGGGCCCGGAAGGACTTTAGTTAAAAAGTTAAACATCAAGCTGTGGTTAAAAAATATAAACACACACATGTGCATGTATATAGTAACATAGGATCTAAAAACTTTGCCAACAGGGTCACTTGAGGATTGATCAGACCATCCAAACCACCATGTGTCAAACTCGAGGCCCGCGGGCCAAGTCCGGCCCGCCACGTCATTTTCATGTGGCCCGCGAGAGCTTAAAAAAAGGCATATGCTGCTTCACAGCGGCCATGAACTACATCTCCTACAATGCATTTCAACGTTGTGATCCGCAAAATCCTGCCGCTAGACTGCAGTGGTTCCATATATTTTTTTGCATTTATATAAATGCATGTACAATATTTGAACACTTGAATAAATAATCAAATGCAGAGACAGTTACTTAAAAATATGTTAAGGACTAGTTAAATGTATATAGTCTTACAGTTACAACCGACCCTTTGAGGGTAACCATAATGCTGATGTGCCCCGGGGTGAAAATGAGTTTGACACCTCTAAACCGACAATTTTTCAGTTGATAATGTCCAAAATCAAGGGCAGAGTACAACAAAGATAAAATACTACTACTAACGCTACAGACACAACGCAAACAAAATAAATGCATTAAGAAGGCCCTCAATTGAGACAAGTTCTTACATCACACACAGACACACACACACACCTCTCCATATAAAAAAAAATCACTTCCCAGTGATTTAGCACGGTGTCGACAGTTGGGGTGTGGCGGCGCAGCCGTGTCAACGCCGCGGCGCCGCGAACATGAAATGCGTCGAGGAGCCCTCCCCGCTAGGCGCAGTAAATGAAGGGGTTTTGTCAGCGGCACTCTGGAGAGGGGATGGGATGCTGCTGGGAGGAGGAGGAGATTGACAGGATCAGGGCGGGGGGGGGGGGGCTGCTGCTGCATGTGTGTGTGTGTGCGTGTGGTGGAGCTTTAAGAGCATCAACTGCTACAGGAGACGGCTCTTACAAACACAAGGGCGGAGTGCGGGATTGACGCAGGTGGTGGGGGGGTCTCCACAAAGCGGGAGGGGGGGGGGGGGGGTTCCTGGGGCGCGGGCCACACCGCGCCAGACGACTGTGGCGCCGACTGTGGCGCCGAGAGCCCGTTTCCCCTCCGGGCCGAGCTCCGCGCTCAAGGTCGCCCCCGGCACGGGAAGTGTGTGTGTGTGTCCGCGGCGCCGAATCAATAATTTAATGCCACCGCGGCCCAACGGTGCGGACCGGCTCACGGTCGGACCGCTATACGACCGCAGCTGTTAAAAATAGCCAATCACACCAGGTGTGTGTGTCTCCCTCTCTCTGTCACTCACCTCCCTCCCTCTCCCTCTCTCTGGACTGACAACCTCCCCCGCCAGAGGTCAGTCCAGATATGAACCAGCTGCCAATGGCTGTTTTCATGCGTTGCGCGACTCTGGCGCTCGCTGAATACAGACGGGCGAACAACAGAAACATCAAGTAGCTTCTAAATAAATGATGAATCCCGAGCAGACACCAAGAATAGCCTCATCCGAAAGAAAATAAGAGCTTCAGTCAGCGGCGGCTGACTGACTGACTGTCTCAAACACACACACACACACACGAGAGTTGGGGACTTGAGCAGCAATTCCTGTTAGCATGGGAACAGTTTGTTCCTTCATAGTGGGGTTAGGGGAGAGTGGGGGACAGCGGTGTCATGGACCTGCACAGCCAGCAGGCAGGGAGGGAGAAATAAAGTAAAGTCCACTGCAGGATTAGCAACAAGTGGCTTTGATAAATTACCGTGCCTTTCGGTGTGTTTGGACACCCAACAAGAATGACTTATCCTTCCAATTCTTCTGGCCAATCAGGCCAGGGATGCACCACACACACCAGCCTGCTCAGTGGACTGTACCAACTGGCAGGCGTATTGTCCATCACACATCTAGGTGGCCTCTCCCACTGGGGATGTCACCCTGTCACAGGGCAGATTTTAAAATGCGTGGTCACGGCTAATCAGAATCACAGCTGGCGCTAGCATAGATGCCCTTTAACTTCACCAGCGCATGCTATTCCCCCTCCCCCCCCCCCCCACATTCTTACATTGTATATTAATATCTCATCGTCTCAAATCAACTTGAGGAACTCCGTCTTGGAGAGACGCAGGAAGGGGAGTGGTTGCAGTTTTGTGGCTACATAGCCGGGAGGGGAAATAAGACTCATATCATACGGGCCTGAAGGAAATCGATGGACTGAAATTACCTGAGACTGCAGTGGATTTCATTGATCATTCTGCTAAACTAAGCTTGATAACCTATAATGACATGAGACGTAAAATGACAGATTTCGGTTGTCCATCACTTTCAACACATGAAGCCAAACGTGTTTAGACGACAGACGTCAAATACCACCAAGGTGCGCCATTTTGGTCAATTCAGCCGATTACGCCCGAATCCGTTCAACTTTCAGCTGTACACCACTGTCGTCGGCTGTTGCGCAACAGGACCGTCTTTAGCAGCGCTTCCCCGACTGGTCCGGCTCAGGACTCCTGTGTCATTAGTCATTAAGTCACAGCCAGGGGAAAAAAAAAAAAAAAAAAGTATTCGCAAATATTCCAGCAATCAACAATTCCATCATCGTACGGTGAAAAACATTCAGTGAACAAAACAAGCGGCAACGATCGCGGCTAAACTCGAAAACGGTAGCCTAAGCTGTTGCGACATTCGTTATTTTTTTGCAACATCAGTAAATTATTGGTCTTATTTTATAAAGGATTAAGGTATGGCATACGCTCTGCAGCAACCCACTCAAAATGCCCAGTGGGTTGCCAGCCCAACCAGTTCAGCATCACTGCTCCATGGGGATGTCTTTGATGGGGGGGGGGGGGGGGGGGGGGGGGGGGGGGGGCAGCCTACAGGCAGAGGCCTCTATCCCTGCCAGCTACAGCGTTGTCACGTCGATAACGTACGCCATTACCTCTCCAATCATGATGTGCAGTGAATAACAAATGGCCAAAGCCAGAGAGCCTCATTTCTTAAGACAGGTGAAGATCACCGGTGGTCAAAGAGCAGTAAATGTTATTGATTACAAAGGAATCACAAGCGAATAAAAATTAAAATTGAGGGGAAAAAAAGCCTCGCACAAAACATAGCGCGTCAGAACATTAACTTTCATACACCTGCACTGCTAACTTTTTTTTTTTCTGCTGCAGTCATCACTTTTGTTTAACATCGTTGAAAAAAATAAAACCCATCCACCCACAACTCAATCAAGCGCTGGTACAAAGGCGTGAATCCATCTCGCTGTGGGGAAAAGTTTGGAGGGGAAAGAACGGCTCTAGCTAAAAACTTAGAGCGGGTTTAAGAAACACATTTACATATTGAATATGGTATATATGCAAATCTGCAACACCCAGCTTAAAAAGGGGTACGTTTTCAACAAATTTTATTCAGTTCTTCTAGTTGCAGAGTTCGCTGGTGCTGGGCTATCGCAAGTCAACGGTTTCGGCTAGCCTGCTAATAAAAACAGTCTTACCCTCTCCACAGTACACCCGAGGCAAATAAATTATAACGCAAGACTATCGATGTAAATGTCTGTTGATAGAATAATGTTAGAAATACAACGAACTTTGCATGAAATTTGTTGAAAACGTCTCCGATGATAAATAACACAGGATAACTTGGAAATGAGGTCCTATGTCCAAAATTCCAAACTTCCCCTTTAAACCAGCTAACCTCTGGGAAGTGCAGTGTCTGTTTCGGATTGGCTAACAGGGGCACCAGGCGCCCCCCCCCATCACGTCCCACGCAAACCATCACAAGTCACGTCGTCTCTGGGCGCTTTTCATGGAACGACGGCGCAACACAACCCACGTTTGTACGGCTAACGTACACCAAAGCACACCAAAAGGCCACACAGCTGCATTAGTGCCACTAAAAGGTGTGCAGTTGATGCATGGATAACCATGCCAATCCATGACATGAGTGCATTCAACCCATGGCGATGAGTCCCCCCCCCCCTGGCATGACCAAAGACCTCAGGGAGAAGGAAGCACGACGTTGTGCATCATCACCCACATGGCACAACATGAGAGCAGGGTGGACCCAACTGGTTCACAGCGTGAACCAGTTGGGCGCTTTGCTCATGTACTGCACGTTCTCCCACAAGCATGACCGCCTATAGGTTTAGTCCAGGTGAACAAACAAAAGAAATGACACACACACACACACACACACACACACACACACACACACACACACACACACACACACACACACACACACACACACACACACACACACACACACACACACACACACACACACACACACACACACACACACACACACACACACACACACACACACACACGGCCCGTGACCTCACGGTGTACAGCTGCAGCATTCATGGCCACACGAGCATGTTAATGCACACTGTTTCATGCACACAACACAGATTTTCATAGTATGGAATGCGCGATCCATACTATGAATATCGCGACTGCATGGGGGGGGGGACAGGAGAGAGCGAGGAACGCTGAATGATGAGGCAGGTTTGCTTGCTTGCTCGACCAGCAGGCTGCCGGCTCAATAGCCTAAAGGGGACACTGCTGCAGAGAGCGCGGCGCGGTCGGCTGTGAGAAAAAGGAGCGACGAGTGTGAACATTTAGCCGCGGTTAGCGCGCCGCGGCGTCTCTCCGCAGCGGCGAACACGGAGCCGCGAAACGACGAGACGAGCGTTTACAGCTCCGCACGCCAGCGACACGGGAGCCACGCCGACTGGACGTTCGTGTTCGGGCAGCAGCCGGTGAACGGGATGCGAGAAAGTAAAGACGCTGCCAGCTTGTTGGGAAAAAATAATACATAATGATTTAAAAAAAAAAGGGACCAGACGCCGCTTAGCGACATTAGGAATCGGAGGACATTTTTTATTCAAAATATAATCCTAATGGAAAACAAAATAGTGCACGTTAAAATGGAGGCGCACATTATACACCACCTCAACCCTCGACAGAAGCGAGGGCTGGGTGAACTTGCCGGCCAGCATAATGTCGTAGTAGTGGGTCACCATCGGTCCCTGGTGGTGGCCTGAACAATCACAGAATGTATATGGCACGATCCACCGTGCAGACCGAGCCCATTTCACACCGCAGGCTAGCCTCTATAGAGACTTCACACTACAGTTAAATAATCCTTAGAAAGCCCTTCTCAATTTGCCTTAAACGCACTGATTTCAGTCCCCCCCCCCCAAAAAAAAGCACATTTGCCAGGTTATTGTTACTACACATTATTTTAGGGAACGTGTGCACTTCAAGTTGAAAAACGATCCCACCTGCTCCGTGTAGTGCCTCGTAAGGGGGCGGACCACTGGGCCCCAGTGGGTCTGCAGTAGGCATCTTTTGCTCGCTGGAATGACTCCACCACCACTCCCCCATTCAAGACTCACTCCCACTGGCTCTGCTCGGACAGAGGCGAGGAGGGAGAGTAAGCAGCAGAACTGACTTCATGTTGGCAGGGGGGGGGGGGGGGGTGGGCAGCTCTTCAGCAAACGCCATCAATATCCTCATAATACACCCCCTGCCCCCCTCTTTGGCATTGCCCCGTCGTTCTGTATGTCAGCTAGAAGCCAAGCAGGGCAGAATTCCCATATTAAAAAAAAAAAAAAAAAGCTTCCTTCCAACGTTTCCCCCCCATCGATATACACAGCACGACAGAACATGTAGTGCCGTGCAGGGTGTCCACTTACGACAGTTTAGACTGGGAGAACTTAAACAAAAGTATAAATAAACAAACAAGAGACCACAGAGCGGTACCCACTGAAGTCAGGGACCCACAGGAGTGAGTGGATGACCGACGTGTCCAGTTAGGGGGGGCCGCGCCTTCCCATCTAGAGTGGCTGCAGACCGCCAGGCCGTTCTACACACAGGGAAACCCGGTGCTCACAAAAGTCCAATACAGCTCAGGAACCGGAGGGCTTTGTCACTGCAGCAAGGCCTTCGAACGTGACCAGGGAAAGGTTCATTCTGATGGATAAAAATACAAAAAAATATTCGGACTTGCCGAGGGAAAGTTTGATTTCAGCCAATCTTTCGGTGACAAAACATTAACTTCAAGTTCATGAGGGTCATTCTGCTCTCCGCCGCATCCAACCACACACACACACACGCACACTTTGTACTCACAATGCTAAAGCGCAAATATAACCTTAAACATTCTTCTCGTTTTAAACCTACACGCACACACGGCCCTTTGCCCCATGAGCAGATTAGCCTGATAGCGTATCCGAAACCACGATAATCAAATACAAACGGATTATACCATATAGTACAAACCCAGCCACGCTGTAAACCCCCCCCTTGCCTCGTTGTTCAGTTCTACTGTTCTTCTCAGATTGCCCGCCAGGAAGGCAGCCTCACACACCCCCTTGCCATATTAGCTTGCCTGCCTGGTGTTAAAAGGACACACACACAGTGCACTTCAAGGTTGACATCAGTCACACCAACCCAGGAGAGGCAGAAACTCTGTGTGTGTGTGTGTGTGTGTGTGTGTGTGTGTGTGTGTGTGTGTGTGTGTGTGTGTGTGTGTGTGTGTGTGTGTGTGTGTGTGTGAGACACTGGAGCGCGCATCACTTTACGTTCCCTGTCCCCGGGTAAACTAAATCAGTTTTTGTCTCCCAAGTCGGTATGCCCCTCCCCCCCTCCTCGCGGTGCCGGTAACGGTTAAAAAAGAAAAAGCGCTGGAAGTGGCGCCGCGGGGGGGGGGAACCGTTTCCTCTGCGCCTCGCCGCCGAATCAAAAGCTCATCGCTACCCAAAAAAAGAGTTTAAAAAGGGAATTGGCTTAATGTGGTTCACTGAAGACGTGGCATCCGCTAACGTGAGGCGGGGAGTAGAGTCTGACATCTAAAAGTGATAGTAAGTAATCATCCCCATGTGAACTGCCTCCCCGCAATGTTACCTCACAGGCCAAGGGGGGGGGGGTTGATAGAACATAGAACAGATAGAAGAGCAGATAGAACATAGAACAGATAGAAGAGCAGATACAACAGAGAACAGATAGAAAAGAGCATAGAAGACAGAACAGCAGTTCAGCAGCTTGGCAGACATCGTGAGTCCGTCACATTTCTTTCGACGAACCGCGGAAAACAATGCATAGAAATCACAAGATATGTACGACAACACGGCGTAATCGTGGCTGCCTCGCGGAGCTCAGGGCGAGCACAAGCAGCTTTGGCAGTAGCGACGCACGCACCAAGAGAGAGAGAAAACACAACAACAACAACAACAACAACAACAACAAAGCGGGCAGGCGTCCTCGCTGTGAAGAAGAGAAACGATGAGACGAGGATGAAGAGGGGGGGGGGGGAGGGGAGGGGAAAAAAAAAAAAAAAAAAAGGACCAAGATTAAAAAAGGCGAGAGCCGACAGTAATCTACACATCCCGCGATAACGAAGCGGGGCTGTGAACGGCGTGCCAATGAGGACACAAACAACAACACCAGCTCGGTAGGGAGAGCCCCGGCTTTGCTTCATCTTAACACTGCGGGTCTCCCCCCTCCCCCCTGCAGGACCAATGACATCTCCCCCCTCTCCCCCCCCTCCTCCCCCTCCATGAAACACCACAGGGTGTGCCGAACAACGGAAGAAACTCGGAAAAAAAAAAAAAAAAAAGCAAATCGTCCAGGGAAACTCTGAAGGGTCCGGAGCAGGAGCACAGAGACATCCGTCTCTCCGTGGGGGGGTAGGGAGTTGATGCTACACGGCTATTAATAGCCGGTGCTCTCCTCCCGTGGGGTTACCTCCGCCGTATGGTCCTGGAGTGACTTTTTTTTTTTTTTTTTTCAAAATGGCCGTGTTTGTGTGGCGGCATGCGCGTGCGACGAAGACCTTGATCTGCACTTTCACAAAAACCCCCACGGAAATTAATTGGATCAAAGCTTCGCCGTCCGACCGACGTAACGCACGCGTTGCGCCATTAATGTATGTATGCAAATGGTGAACGCGTTGCATAATCGCTTCTTTTTTTTTCTCATGATTAATGATTGAGTGTATAGGACCTAGAACTCCATGGTTAATAAATAATGCAGCTAAACTTAAGGACTTGCGTGGGGGGAGGAGGAGGAGGAGGAGGAGGAGGAGGGGGGGAGGAGGGATAAACCGACAGCTCAAGAGTTGCACGAGATTCAGCACAGCACCCTCGTGTGAAGGGATTCTCCTCCGCTCATCACAGACGTGGCAGATTTGCATAGGAAACCGAAATCACTGACAAACGTCCAATTACCACAAATTACTCAACGTCCCCAGGTAGAACCAGCGCTGGGGGGGGGGGGGGAGGGTAAAGTTGTACACTCCCCCAGGCTCCCCCCCCCCCCTACTCTTCCACCAAAATTCAAATCCATCATAATGAAGAGCAGTGCCTGGGAGGGTCAGGGAGAGTTCATTTCCACCGCGTTCCTCCCAGTTTGCCACCTCCAGGAGCTCCTCGTCTCCACGCGTTGACAGCACAGAAGCAAGAGGCCGCGCGCCATTAGTGGTTCCGCAGCCAGTCTGCTCGCCCTCGCTTCCTTAATCTGTAGGGAGAGATTTTTACGGAAATTGTTGGGGGGGGGGGGGGGTTCTAGCACCGGAAGGCAAATGGAAGCGTGAATCATAGCGACGAAAATACAAATGATGACCCCCATGGCCGAGTCCTAGCTCATGTTTCTTTATGTCCACTTAAAAAAAATAATAATAATAAAAAAAAAGTTAAACATAAAAATGACCAAATACGCAATAAAAACTACATGAGCCCCGCCCCCTCCCCCCATCCCAAGCCCTGCAGAGTCCCTGCACCCCGAGGTGTCTGAGCACTTGGATCATTTACCGGGAGAGAAGTGAACTCTCCCGTCGCAGGTTTTTCTAAGCAGTGCATGGGTGTAACTCACCCGTGTGCGCACACTGAGCCGGATATATTAAATATCCTCACCAAGTTATGGTTACGATTGAAGGCTTTTGTGTTAAATGTGACTGCATTGCTCCATGGTTCCCATCTCCCGTTGTGTTTGATATGCCTTATGCAATTTGAGTTAAAAAAAAAAAAATTATATATACTGTATATATACTGTATATATATATATACATAGGTATACATATACAGACACACACGCATGTACACCACCTACACATGAGACATTTCCTGTATATTTTAAAAAGAGCTTCACCCCCCCCCCCATCTTTGGACGCTCCAGGATTCAAAGAAACCAGCGCAGTCCAAATCAACATAGACCTCCAGTCCGACACGTCCCTCACGGCTCTGCTGGGGGGGAGAGGCAGACTATAAAACAGACTAGCGAAGCCTGCGTGGAGCGGAGAAGCATCTACAGACATGTTTTTAAAGCCCAAACCACTGGGGATTAAAAAGTCAACACTTTCGCTAGCAAAGTTTGATTTATTCAGACCCACGACTGGCACCGCGCAACAAAAGAGAAAAAACAATCTCCAGCGATCCAAACACTGGAAAAATAAACTTGAAGCGTGTGCATATCTGCACTTTCCCCAAGCGGCTGCGCAGAGGTGCACAAACAAGGGGGGCGGTCATGTGACCGGCGACCGGCAAGATATTCCACTGACGATAACGTTGGCAAAGACAACAGAGGGGACGCCAGCCAAACAGGAATCCTGCTCATTAACATGGAGAACTAATAACAACAAATAATCAACATAACGTCGGTATGTCGATTGTTCAGACTACAGCGTCTTGTCTCACTGGCCGTACAAAGGAAAAACAAATACATAAATATATAAAAAGGGGATCTCGCCCCGCTGTGAGCAGTAATGAAGAAAGGCCCGCTCTTCGCTTGGCCCCCCCGACAAGAAAAGCTAAATATAGCACTCGAGATTGCCTTCCAAAACAATTTGTTCCCCCCTCGTTGTCACCCAGTGGGTGCCCCGGCGAGCGCGGAAGCGCTGACGGCGGCGGATTTCAGAGCAACCTTCCTCACCCTGGCGCAGCGCAGCGTCACGGGGCGGGGTCAAAGGACGCGCTCTGTCCCGTTTCATTCTCTGACTTGAATGTAGATGAACAAAAAAATGCAATGAAAGTACAGCCGCTCGCGGTTATTGCAACACTGGCCGACGCGTTAAAGAGAATGTGGGGGGGGGGGGGGAAAGGGCGATAGGCCCTAATCCCTGTCTAGCACCACTGAGGAATGTTAGACCCCTGGTTAGGGAGCATGAGAACAACTGAAGACAAAATGTGTCGTTTGTCAGAACTGTGGCTCTGCTGGAGGACTCGCGTGTGATCAAATGGTTGTTATGCGGGGTTGTTATTTTTCCAGGGCCTTTCTGGAGCCCAGACCGAAATGTAGGGGGGGGGGGGGCACTGACAGTGAGCCTAAAATAAAAACAGAACATTGCGTCTTGTTGGAACGAACGCTCATTTAAGCTCATCTTTAAGGCCAAGAACACAAACGAGATCCTTGCCATTGCGCGGTGCAGCCGTTCGTTCGTTCGAACATTTCCGTCCATTAGAATCTATGAGTAATGGTTGTGCCTGCTGGAGGGAACAACTATTAGGGCACGAGCACATTCTCCTTCATCCACACAGCCGGGATGACTCCTGGACACTCCGTCCGTGTGCCAGTGGAGCCCACAGCGCAACCCGGGCACTAATCCACCTCCAAAACGTGCATTACACTTGCATAATGACGCAGCCCTGCGCCTTGACCTGCATTTAGTGCACTGGCTCTCTCTCTCGGTTGGCGGACATCTTGTTGTGCGCGTGAAGAGCGCGGTACCGCACGCCATGTTGAGATGACGCCGGGCCACATGATGCTGTCCAACCACACGCAAACCCGCCGCCACGGCCTGTAAAGGAAACAAGCGATGCTCGGGGAGCCTACAGCCCAGCTTATCTCCACTACAGAGGCCGTCGCGTGAGAGAGAGAGACGCCGGCCCCCTTTTCATTCCGCCTGACGCCAATGCGCGGGGTTCAAAGCGGATGCCTGCCAGATGCGGCGGCCGCCGCGCGCACCGCGACCAACCGACGCCTCTGCTGTTGTGGTGAACGTTTTCCAACGCGTCGACCGAGGAGGTTTTGTACAAGAGAAAAAAAAAAAGAAAAAGAAAAAAAAAAAGAAAAAAAAAGATTTGAATAAATAAACACGCAAGACGCAATTACCGTGATGCGTGCGGCACCGCCGGCACTCGCCGCGTTCGCTTCCGCACACGCCGAAAACAATGGATCCCAGTAGAGGGATGCGAAACGTTCAATAATTTAAAAAGAAAAAAAAAAAAAAAACCCCGTGCGAGATAACGAGGGAATGTGTGCATTCGCCGACGTGCTGCCGGATCACCTGCAGCGGTGTGTGTGTGTGTGTGTGTGTGTGTGTGTGTGTGTGTGTGTGTGTGTGTGTGTGTGTGTGTGCCGACTGCTCTGTGCATTAAACGACGACGCTGTACAGAATAGGGGGGGGAGGCCGCTGGCCAGCAGTGGGTGTCTGGTGGATTAAAAAACACAAAGCTTTGCAAAGTAAAACGGCAACACAAACTAATGCTCATCATCTCATCGTTGTTGTTGCCAGGGACCGATACGACATGCCTAATTATAGATTTACAGCCTCCCTTGAGTGCAGCCCGGGACTCAATGAAATAATCAATGTATGGCCATTATGCACCCTGCCAGAGCTCAGTATGATTCACGTGAACTTAATTGACCGCAGGTCAAGGTTAAAACCGTTAACGAAAACTAACCAAATAACGGAAGCTCATTTTGAAACGCTAATTCAATAACTAAAACCATATCGTGCGGGTGAGCGACACCGCGCATGGTTTGGTCCACACGTTCAGAAAAATGCGTTACAAAATACTTTTCTTTTAACCGTTTTGAATCCCGACCCTCACAAATACGCTAGAAACCAAGACACTACACCAAAAATAATAAAAGCAAACAACTACGAAAATAAACCGGCAGCAGTCGAAGCTAACCAAAAAAAAACAAGTTCAAACCTTGCTCCTGGTCGACATTAGCTCTACAACAGCTAAACGTAGCTCTTCAACAGCTAAATGCTAAACGTAGCTCTAAAACAGCTAAACGCTAAACGTAGCTCTACAACAGCTAAACGCTAAACGTAGCTCTAAAACAGCTAAATGTAGCTCTAAAACAGCTAAACAAGAAACATAGCTTAAATGCTAAATGTAGCTCTACAACAGTTAAACACTAAACGTAGCTCGACAACACGCCGTTCCTCAATTCTCTGGAGCCCACATTGAGGAACTCATTCCCTCTCTCGCCAGGTCTCTTAACGCGGCCTGTGGCGCGTTTTTTTTTTAGCACGGCGGTAACATAGCGGGAAAAACGCGAAACCCCCCACGTGCTGCTGGTGACTGTCACCCAAGAAGGTTGTGTGTGTGCGTGGAGGAACCGAGCGGTTTTAGCGTGGTCTTGTGCTTACAAGGCTCCGTGCAGTTCTTGGCCTCCGTGGCGTTGCCGTCTGGCGGGGAGGACATGAGGCGCCGGCCCCAGTGCTCGTTGTCCTGGTGGCCGTGCACCAGCATGCCGTGACCTGCAGGGGGGGGTAGAAAGAGAGACCGTCAACATCACCTTTAAGCCGTCGTCGTGAATGTTATACGAGTTACGTTTTTTTTTGTCGTTTGCGAGCGGGCGGGTTTCATTCCATAGCATGGACGTACATTAACACTAATCAAACTTTATATTACTCTACAATCTGTAGTACTTGGGATTCAGATTGATCAATTGCGGTGTTCAGGGGCCTGTTACTTCGGTGTAACAGAGTGCTGCTATGAATAACCTTGCATTGCCGTGGCGTTATATTGACCGAAGCGATAAATCATTTTTAAAGCAATCAAATCTTTTTTTTTTTTTTTTTTTCACGTTACATTTTGTGCCAAATGACTGATTTATCGGGTAAGCAGCCATGTGATCGGTGGGATAATGTGAGCAAGCTGGTCAGGATCACAGAATAACCCCCCCCCCCCCCGCGACAGGGTGATTCAGGGTCCCGACACAAAGCCGCGGGGTCCTGATTCACCCTGAAGGGGAGAGACAACCGGCTCACTGTACGTTATTTCAGACACACACAAATTTCCCTCAACCGCTTAGAAAGTTGAACATTTTAGAAACTATATCTGAATCCTCCCACAGACATAGCCAACATAAAAATGTGTCATTCTGCCATTGGGTATGCTTTTTTTTTTCTTCTTTTTTTAAACAATGCGCAGAAGTATAATTTATCATCAAACTGTCTCAGTGGCTTCAGCGATAAAAACAGAACAGCTGCAGGCCTAAAGACTGTTATGTAAACACACACACAGGACACGCTTGTCACACACACACACACACACATAATGTGAATTCTGTGAAATAAGCTATTGCTGCAAAGTCATACATCACACAGAAGGGGGGGGGGGGCGAGGTGTCGAGAGATTTCCTGGATGGAGAAAATACAATTAAACTAGTCTAGTAAAATCTTCTATTGCTCCTTTATGAGGATTACAGTGCCTTTCTGTGGGGGATTCGGCAACAGTTAAAGGTGCATCGTGAGGAGGATTTAGGGGGCATCTAGTGCCGAGGTCACAGGTTGCAACCAACCGAGTAGCCCCCGCCTCCCACCTACAGCTGAACCTGCAGCTGCATGCACTGGAAGGGCCCGGTGGCCACTTCCCAAAGGTCATCATCATCTGTGATGGCGTCGAGTTACAAAGTGACAAGTGATGAGGTTCCTCCCCCCCCGTTTGTATGTCACGTTCGAGCTATTTTGTCTGTAACAACGACCAACGATAAGTAAGCTAGCGATATGGCCGTTGATTGCCAATCGCTTCCTCTGGGGGTCGTTTGCCCCGTCCTGGGAGCCAGTGGGGCAACATGGCGGGCCCCCCGTGGAAGAGGAACGGCTCCCTATGTAGACACAAAAGGCTCACTCTAAGGTAGCGGGACACAATGACTATTTCTCTTCAAGGGATTTTACACCAATTTAAAAAAAAAAAAAAACGTATATTCAATGTCTGCCAAATCCGTTCCACTACTGAAGTCTACGGCACGGCACCTTCACTCACCGGCTCCAAAACGTTAAACAAACATTCAAGTGCCGCCCAAAGAAACATTAGTCAACCCTTAAGACAAAACACTTTTCCAATGACACAAAGCTCGCTCCATTCACCCACTACTGGCCTCAAATGAACCGCTCACCCTCTAAATTCAGTTAAAAACCAGATGCAAGTCTGCCAGAGTCACGTTACACTGTATAGAGAGCATTCACTGCACACAATCCTCGCCGAAATGCACCATCACTCATCGCTGCCAATTGATGCGCAGACCACTTCATCATCGTTCATCCATTTTAAGGGGGAAATAATGGACGAGGGAAGGGTACCCAATCAACGCATGACGGTCTCGTGAACCGGAACTGATCAAGGGGTTCCGTCGCCTCAATTTTCGCGAGAACGCTCCTGCCCAAAATACATCCCAAGAACTCAAACCGTCGCCGTACAGACTTCCTCAACGTGATGGTGTGAGGGAAATAATGGCCGTGCATTATGCAGCGCGCCACTCGAGCATCTCAGGGTAATGAGGGCCCTGGAACGGCGAGACCCCCCCGACTGCCAGAGCCCAATCATGTTTACTGTTTCGCCCTAAATCACACTTTACAATCAACTCTCAAACAGGGGATGGTTCTATACTGCCAGGCCCACGTCCATAGGGCTGCCATTACCATTTGGCCCACGAGACCCACTGATTCTGCACAGTACTCACCCTCCCCCGGAGGTTCTCATACTACGCCCCTCTGTCTCTTTACTCGTAATCAGCTGGCCTTCAATGCAACAGTAGTCTTTAGTAGTTTTGTTTGTAGTTTTGGGTCATAGTATTAAAAGTTGGGTTGCTTTTTTTTTTAATTTCACCCACAGCAGTTTAAAATCTACCTCCTCATTGCTACTGTGCAGCTTCCAGTGTATCGCACGCTAATTGCCAATAGTCGATTGGTGTGTCAATGCTTTGGGGAATTCCCATCATGCGTTGTTGTTGGGGGGGGGGGGGGGGGGGAATTTCTCCAAAATACAAAAGCGGACAAGAAGGGTGACGAAATCACTGAAGTTGACATCTCCAGAACGGTACAGTTTGGTCCATCACACTTTTTCTAAAAAAAAAAAAAAGAAATAAATAACAATGTTGTGGCTCTCCTCTTCCAAGACTGCAGCAAAGCTGGGCAGCAGATCTGAGCCCCACATCAGAGACGAGCTACAGTCTGGGAATGTGTGTGTGTTCTGTTATGATACACCTCCAACGTGATCCATTTCCTTTAAAGCGCCTCCAGCAAAGTAAACCGGCAGGGAGGAAGGTTTACAAGAAACCAGTGACCGAACCGAGCGCAATAATGAGGCCCATCTACGCGGCGAACCGCTGCAACAAAGTCAACCCTTCTAAAAAAAAAGGGAAAAAAAAGCACATTAAGACCAATTCCCCAATAAACAGCGCAACAGGAAAGCGACTGTGAAATAACCGCACGGTCCTGTTGACACAGTGTTCACGGTCGGGGTGTACATTTGATGAAGACCCTGCTCTGCGTGGACGCGGAGGAGGCAGCAGAGATCTACAGGGGGTGGGGGGACCTCATTACCACCACAGTGCTTCGGTGGGCTACAGAGCGTCAAAACTCCCAAGACCAAAAAAAAAAGAAAAGAAAAAAAGCTATTTGACCGTTGGGGGGGAAAGAAAGGGAGAAAAAGCGAATCATCAGTGAGGTGAGAGGTGTGCGCGGGCACGGCGGCGGCGGCGGCGGGGGGGGAGGGGGCACAGGAAGCAGGCGTCCGTAATGTCATCCTGCTGCCAGGTCAGGCGGCAGCTGAACCAAGGGCGACAATCACTTCCTGCTGCCACTTCCCAGCGCTGCGTGTAGTCTCTCTCTCCTCTCTCTCCCTCCCTTCCTCTCCTCACCCCCCTCCCCCCCCCATGCGCTGCTGTGAACGCCACTGCAGAGAAGCAGCCAAAAAAATTAAATAATTATTAAAAAAAATGTATATAAAATATACACAAACACACTCAAGCCCTCGACCGTTCCGAGTAGCGGCATTTCCGGCCTGCCATTACAGATCTCACACACACACACACACACACACACACACACACACACACACACACACACACACACACACACACACACACACACACACACACACACACACACACACACACACACACACACACACACACACACACACACACACACACACACACACACACACACACACACACACGGGGGCTAAACAGAAACGTGTCACAGCCACGCTCCGTGTAGGAGCGAGAACTGCCGCGCGTCAACTCCCATCCATCTGGCGGTGCCCGGCCCCCCGCCGCCACCAACACACACGCGCGCGTGACACGCCATCCCCAAGTGGGTGTCAGACGGGACGCCCCCCTCTTCCAACATGATGGATGTCTCTAATGTTTGAGGACATGACAGCACTTCAATCAGAAGGATGGTGAGGAGGATGGGATGGGGGGGGGGGGGGGGGGGGGGATAGGCCATGTCAGATCAGATGTCACCAACATTTATATTATGTATGTGTTAGGGCTGGGAATGAATCACAGGAGGAAAGTGCGAACCGTCACTCTGTGGAAGGACACTGACATGAGGGGGGTCAAACAGAGGCAGGATCCCCCCCCCCCCCCCCATTGGCTGTCCCAGGGTGGTGGTGGTGGCGGCGGCGGTGGAGAGGGAGGGTGGGGGTGAGAGAGGAGGGGGGGCTGGGGGTGCTGGCTTCGTTTTTTGGCTCCCATGGTGAGCAGTTAGGAGATGAGATTTGTTAGTGTGTGGCCTGTTACGGAGGATATCATTACGGAATAATCTGTTAAGCCTCTTGTTGGACTTAATGTAATTAATAAAACATCTCAGTTACAACCAGTCAGATGTAGGCCCATACAAATCCGCCATCGTGTGCAGTTTTGCGGCCGCGTGCGTTTCAGTGCCTCGGGTGAGTGGTCGCGGAGGGACGGCTCCCCCCTCCACTGGGGTCCGGGAGTGTGTGGTCTGGGTTAAAAGCACTTTGGAGGACCGGACACGGATCGGTCCTCCTCGTCCAGCCCTGCGCGACCACCGCACATATACTACTACACAGACGCGGTGAGCGAATATCTATGGGCAACATGCACTGAAGCCAAACCAATTAAAACATCTGGGAACATCGCATGGACACCCCCGCGCGCCCCCCCCCCCCCCCCCCCATTCCGAGTTCCGGAACATCACACTATTCGCGTGGGGGGGGGGGGGGGGGGGGACACAGCCAGCGAGGAAAGGTGTCGGCTCTCGGCGCTCGATGAGTGGTCACATCACACTCTCCCCTGGCGCCGCCGCCGCGTCAAGGTTAATTGCCTCGGAGGTTAAGATTACATAACAACATAAATGCGCGGGACGCCATGCAGGCACGGCGAGAGAGAGAGAGAGAGAGAGAGAGAGAGAGAGAGAGAGAGCGTTCAAGCACGTGCATGCGGTCCGAGTTGATACAATTGCACCACGACCACCACCGCCACCACGGAATGGGGATTGTTGCGCGCGCGTGCGTTTAGGCTACGCGTCTGTGTGTATATAAACCGGGCACGTCGCATAACGCCGCACACGATCATGCGTAATAATGAGCCATCTCTCACCACCACCCCCCTCCCCGTGAGGTTTGTAAACACGGTGAGCTGCTCGTTTTCGGCGGTTTAGTGAATCGTTCACTGAAACCCCACACCGCCGCCCCCCCATCAACAAAATGTGCGTGGCCTCTGCGTAATCGAATCTTTTCCGAGCCGCATGTGGAACCTTGAAAAAATAAAAACGTGTGCTGCTGGTAGGTGATTAAGGTGAACCAATGTGCAATGGTGTGTGGAGCGCCACGGACGAGGCGCGATGATGCCAGCATTACCACGAGCACGATTCGCCTGAGCGCCTGCCCGTTCTCCCGCGTCTGGCACGGGAAAAGGAGAGAGATTGACAGAATGACAGGCCGTGGAATACAACACAAAAAAAAAATCCGACATTCACGAAAATCTGTGGTTCGTTTCTCGGTTGGGATTGGCGTGCATGGTAGCCTAGATGTGGGACACCGCGATCGCTTTGCAAATTTGCAACAACAAAAAAAAAAAGAAACGTGCCGTCTGACAACAGCGCGCACACTGCGGCATACGGACAAACAGGCGCATATTCTAACGTGCGGAGAGAGGGGGGGGAAATATCCTGTGACCTATATCGCCAATGCAAGGATGCAATATAACAGGTGCATCTCACTTTTGGTACAAGTGGGATTGACTCATTTACCAAAGTAAACCTAATTCCTGCATGAGATATGTATACAACACTACACACTCCTCTACGATGAGATACCTCGCACCATTAAGACCACCGGCGTACGCATTTTGGACAGGATAAGACAGCCCCGCACTACCCATTCGGGCCCACCACAGCCCATGCCCGATACAGAGGGGTCCGTACACTGAAAACGCCACTTTCCAAATCCCATTATACATGCAACACCGCGGTGGGGTTTAAATACTACTTTGTGTCAGATGGGCACGTCGGAATTAACAGTTGTCATCGTTCGAAGGGTGCAGGATTATTACACTGCAGAATCCTCTGCCGCTGCGCGCCGTCCTTCATGCCCCGCGCTCCTCAGCAGTTTCTCCCACCACCACTTCCCCGCTCACCTGTCTTGGTCAGCAGCGTCGACATGCTCCACGCCACGAAGAGCACGCTGCACACGAAGCACACTTGCACGAAGAGCATCTCCCTCCTCTTGCGAACTTTGAACATCTTGGTGATGATGCTCTTCTTGGAGGCGATCATCAGCTCCTGGTCCGGCTCCTGGTCCATGATCGCGGCTCGGCCGGCGGCTACTTTCCACCCCCCCACCCACCCACCCCCCCTGGTCCTTGCCTTCGATGCGGGACCGCAAGAAATCTGCACCCCCCACCCTCTCTGAAGCCTCTTCACGCGGAGCAGGCTCGGGACGCGGTCCTCATCTCAAGTGTTCCGGGGCGCTGCTGCTGCTGGTGGAGAGTCGAGTCGCGGAGCGGACAGTTTGTCTCTCTCTCTCCGCACGCCGAGACGGACGGTGCCGTTTTCAGCCGGTCGGGTCGATGCGCGTTAAGATTCCGTGCCACAACTGGCAATTACAGGGCGGGCAAAAAAAATAAATATATATATATATATGGTTGGGGTCTCCAATCAATGCAGCGATTCTCCAATGCCCAGAATTTGTCCATTAAACATCAACGGACCGCGGTTCCCATGGCGTTATGCGGGGGGGAGGGAATGGGGGTGGGTCGGGGGGGGGGGGGGGGGGGGAGGTAGACTCCGAATGTATGAAGCGAGGAAGAGAAGAAGAAAAAAAAGCCTCTTGCTCTTCTAGATCCTAGAATTGAATTCGATTCGGTTTACGACGCGTTGACTTCGGTCCTGAACGCTAAATCGGTGGGGTTTTTACACGGTTCGCCACACACACACACACCACACACACACACACACCTGCGCTTCTGTCCACTCAGTAGCCTGTTAGGCCAAACCGCCCGCTGCTCATCAAGGTTAATTGTTCAATTCGGACAAAGTCATGCCACGCGCCGCGGTTGGCGCCTCCCCCCTCTACCGAATTCCTCGCGGAGAAGCTGCGTGCTCACGAGAGGACCGTCCACACGCTCTCTCTCTCTCTCTCTCTCTCTCTCTCTCTCTCTCTCTCTCTCTCTCTCTCTCTCTCTCTCTCGCTCTCCCCCTCGCTCTCCCCCCTCTCTCTCGCTCTCTCCCTCTCTCTCTCTCTCTGTCTCTCTCTCTCGCTCTCTCTCTCGCTCTCTCCCTCTCTGGCTCTCTCTCTCGCTCTCCCCCTCTCTCTCCCCCTCTCTCGCTCTCTCGTTCCAGCTGCTGTCCTGCAGCGTGCACTTCATACGATTAAACGCATCACCGGGTAGTAGGCCTACCGAACTACTGTTCGCTACAACTTTTCCTTTTTTTTTTTTTTTTTTAAATAAATCCAGATTGTCGCAATTTTCGCACTGTTGTTTGCATCGTCCGATATTCCTTTGTTTTTGTTTTTGTTTTTTTTGCGCAGACACAGTCATAGCAATGCACGGATCATATGACAAACGAATGTTGCCGTCATCAATCGGTCTCATTATGTGTGAATTGGCTTGAGATGACGGTCAACACGCGTGGTTTGAGCAAGGAAGCTGTGTCATGTTCCTATCCCCTGAAGCCAGTCAGCCAGTCAAAAAACAAAAACACCCAATAGCCTACAGCCCACCACTCAAGTGTTATGAAAGCAAATACCAATATATTTTCGGGGTCACGAGATCTTCCATTCACTTGTTGCCCTCAATTTTTATAACTGTGAATAATTGAGGTCGTAAGGCCGAGATCTTGCTGCTGGCAGGCACCAATATCTCTGTCTAGTGAAATCCACCACCATGAAATCTCTGAGCAATTATTGGCTGGGACACGGCTCCTTGGTCCAATACCTTTTGGAGAAAATTACTTTTCATCCCAAGCAACATTGCCATACATCGAATTCATATGAACACGGAAACTATAACGTTATGGATATCCAGTTGGAAAGATAAGTCAATAACAACTCGTGAAATGTGGGAATTTTATGTTTGCAGGCAGACGGGTCAAATGGCACGGGGAACCATGCCGAAAAACTTCTATGTGAAGGTGAGTTGAAGGTGCTTTTCAATGTGTCATTGATACTTTTTAACGTTTTAACGCTTTAATGAAGAAAATGTTGAGTAGAAATGCATAGCATCAATACATATACATATCACACTATGTCACAAAGCAGTATATTTTGCCACTGTTTATATGTGAAATACGTACACAAATACACTGTTTGTATTTGTGTACGTATTTCAGCCAATAGATATATCCTAAAAAACATTTTGACGGTATATGCTCAACGCTATATTGTGAAACGAGCGAAGTCCTTTTTAACATTCGGTCTCCATTTAGCTTCATATTTGATGAGCCATAGCAATAAGCGCTGATGACACCAAAATGAACTGTGATGACATGACAACAAAGCCAATGAAGCCTGACCCGTGTGACAAGACAAGGCTGTACATCGCTAACCTCAACCTCTATGGGAGGAGATAGGGTGGGGGAGTGACTATCACATGCACAGCCGCCACCCACCGACACAGAGCAGTTGACAGAGTACTGGGGCTGCGAACCACAGCCGAACCCGGGTTGCCCACCACTTTGGGGCTCCACCACTTAGCAAGCAGGGGCATGGGGGAGGAGAGAACCCACAACCGTATACAGCCAGACTTTAGAATGGCATCACGGTCAGCCACAGTCCCACCACCATCTCCTGCATTTAAAGGAGAACACCAAAACACACAAGGTCCCATCAGAGCAGCTTTAAGTCTCTGGGGGGGGGGGGGGGGGGGGGGGCAGAGAAGGGCTGCATTCCATCAACAGACAGGAAGCACCAAATCTGACAGAGACCTTTCAGCACAGCATCGTAGAAAGGCCCTGGTGTGGTAAGTTAGTGGGTGGTGTGTGCGTGTGTGCGTGTGTGTGTGTGTTTTGGGGCGGAAGGTTCTAAATCCAGACCTTCATCTCATCTCTGCTTGTGTTCTGGAAACGTCGTCTCTCTGTAATAAGGACGCATTCGCACACCGTGCACATACCTACACACAGTCACACACACACGCACGCACACACACACACACACACACACACACACACACACGCACACACAGTGACATCAGCGTGTGTGACCCGTGCCCACGCCAAGGGATTACTTTGGGCCGGGCCCGCAGCGAGGCCAGTGCCAGGGGATGCTTACAGAGAATTATCCACCGCTTTACACCCCCTGGCTCTGCCACACACACACACACACACACACACACACACACACACACACACACACACACACACACACACACACACACACACATGGCCTTCTCTGGCCACCACATGACCACTGGCCTTCTGTCTGATCTGCAGCCCAAGACAATAATGACAATCATCATCATCACCATCATCATTCATCAATCGTCATCATTTATATTTACATATCTACTATTCAGTCATTTTTCCAGATTGACGCTGACACAAAGTGCCTAACAGATTCAGGTCAAGCAGTAGGCCGAGGGTTCTTGTACAAGGATACCTACAGGTAGGCCGTGGACATGTGGACTTTGAACAGAGTCGTTCTCGCCCAGCAGGGAGTCCGGCGTCCCCGGCCACTCTGACCACCGTCCTACAGGCAGCCTTTCACACACAAAGGCCCTGCACAGGCTTCACATTCACAGGACATGTATTGTTAAAGCTATAAAAGACTTGAGCGTTGTATAACCGGATTCCCTCGGTGGGAATCAATAAGGGAAGAGATGTCCTGATTGGTCAGGAATGAGACAGAAGTGGTATGAAACACAGATTTGCTCGCAGAAGTGCGGGTGCAGGGAACTAGAAACTAGATATTTTTCACAGCACATTTCCCTCACTAATGGGTGGCAGATGGGGAGACGACTGCGCCATATCTAACGTATGCCGCGTCCGAACCTACGCTCCCATAACGGCTCTTAAATCTTACCCAAAGCACCTTTAATAAAAATAAAAAAAACTACAAACATTATGAGCAAAACAAAATGGCCGAACGGGCAAAAGAATGACAGAGACGCCCCCCAAACCGCCGTGGGGGATTGTTCAGAAGGCCAAATGCCAACAGTCAAGGAGTCCGTCAGAGCGGCTGTGGTTCAGCCTGACATAAATGCCGAGCCGGTGTCACGTCACGTTGTGATGACAGTCGGTTGTCAAGGGGGTTAACAACGCATCGGGACACTCGAACAATCGCCGCGCTTGACAAACCCATGCTCTCGCCCGGGGCCTTTCAGCGCGGTGACTTATTCTGATGAATCGCGCCATTCATTCCCCCCCCGCCCCCCCCCCCCCCCCATGGAGTGTGGGACCGTGGGGCGGGGGGTGGGGGGGGGGGGAAATTATCGATTTTCATTCTTCGCGGCGAAAGTGCGGCAAGTCGGGCCTCGCGGCGAACAGAGGCGACCGGTGTGTGTTTTTTAAATGAGGTGTGATTAAACTGCACATTTTCAACTGTACAATTTTTGGGCGACAATGCCATTCGAGGTGCCAATTGAGGTGTCTGCCCCCCTGATGTGGCGAGGAATGTCGACCGTTGCATCTTTCTGAGATGTGTTGGTGAAAGCCGGTGCGCGTCCCGCAGCTAAGGGCGTAACTGTGTACGCTTTTGAATGTTGCTATCCTTAAAGGCACAGCATATCTAGCCTATAGTGAGGCGATAGCTGAGCTGGTTAGTTTTAGCAGTGTCCTCCATCTTCCATTCGAGTTGACTGCGTATGAACAACCCATTTGGATAAATGCCAGGCTAGGTCAGGTTTCTTGGCTTATCCTGACCTGTGAATCAGGTAACATTATCGAACCCATGACAAGCGGTGAATACATTTGACTCTGGGGTTCGCCCGCCATCTGCAAACTCCCTGTCTCACTGTCGACAGTGAGACAGGCGACGCAAAACAACAACACAACGACAGAGAAGCCGCCTCTCCTTCCTGCACTGATTTCCTGCTGTGCTGTTCCAGCTACGCTTGATTGACAAGGCGGTGCTGGAGTGGCAGGAAGGTGTTGCAGACGCGGGGTGGTTTGATATACACTGTAGGCCTTTCCCTCCAGGACAGGTTGAGTCACATGCTGCTCGGCTGTCGCGCGAGGCTCAATTTCTGGCTCGACGTGTCCGAATTGATCAGAAACAACATAATACAGAGAGAGCGCACGTATACAAATGTTGAAAGTCAAAAAATGTCAAATGTATTTCCCATTTTTTCCTTCTGGCTCTGCTGTGGTGACATGTCTTGGAGATATCTTGGAGGTAATATTTTTCCCTCTCCTCAAATGTGAGTGTGTGTGTTTGTGTGAGTGTGTTTGTGTGTGTGTGTGTGTGTGTGTGTGTGTGTGTGCGTGCGTGTGCCTGTGTGCATGAATGTGTGCGTGTGTTTGTGTGTGTGTGTGTGTGTGCGTGTGTTTGTGTGTGTGTGTGTGTGTGTGTGTATGTGTGTGTGTGTGTGTCTGTGTGTGTGTGTGTGTGCGTGTGCCTGTGTGCGTGTGTGTGTGCGTGTGTGTGTGCATGCATGCATCAATGTGTGGGAGTGTGCATGAATGTGTGTGTGTGTGTGTGTGTGTGTGTGTGTGCGGGTGCGTACGTGTGCCTGTGTGTGTGTGTGTGTGTGTGCATGTGTGTGTGTGTGTGCATGCATGCATGGGAGTGTGCATGTATGTGTGTGTGTGTGTGTGTGTGTGTGTGTGTGTGTGTGTGTGTGTGTGTGTGTGTGTGTGTGTGTTTGTGTGTGTGTGTGTGTGTGTAGCGTGAGCGTCCGTGCGTGAGAGCGTGCGTGTGGGTGTCTATGTGTGAGTCTGTGTGCGTGTGTGTTCTGCTCTGGTGGCTAGAGAGATGACAGGGTGACACTGAGCTACAGAGAGCAGTGTGACACCGCGTGTTAACACACCGCTGGCCTCCCAGCTACTGTTCCAACTAACAGAGGGCAGGAGGGCTGTCCCTCTGTCCATAACATGATGCACGCTGTCCTTTGATATGACCTGGGTGACACATGCATACACACACACACACGCGCCACATACACACGCACACATTTTATGCACATAGACACACGCACACGCACTCACACACACACACACACAAACACATTCATGCACACAGGCACACGCACTTACACACACACACATACATGCACACACACACACACACGCATTTGCATACACACACGCACACACACACACACACACACACGTACACATTCATGCACATATTCATGCACACAGGCACACGCACACGCACACACTCACACACACACACACACACGCACACATTCATGCACACACAAAAGCTTGCACAGACATACACCCCAGCTTTCACACGCACACATCTACACAAACATGGACATGCATGCACACAGAATTGTGCACACTCATAGACATGCACAAAGACACAAATGCATACAGATACACACAAGCATGCAAACGCATACATGAGCATGCCCACCCGTGCTTCTTAAAGATGCAACACCTTTCACATGGAAATATTATTGTTTGGATTTCAACATACATGTGGCTCTAAAATAGAATATCATTCGATATGGTTGGTGTTTTGAGGGAAATCATACATAGCATTATATTCAGACCTTTTTCATGCACGCGCACACACACACACAC
>JAXIVH010000023.1:4473335-4500835 GCA_036785325.1 Urophycis tenuis | reverse complement strand
AAACAGCGGCTTCTGTGACAGACTCAGCATTATGAAAGCTAAGAGGATTAGCTGATGGACGCTGCCTGGCGTTCCCGGTCAATTATCAAATGAAAAAACGGTGACTGGGCACGGCTGGCATGCTCTGTGTGGCACACAACACAAGAGGCTCTCTATCTCTCCTATATCCTTCAGCTGCAGTCTACCCTACCTTGACCTCGCTCACCCACTGTAAGGTTACTGAAGTTCACACACACATTCATAAATATAAATAACGATAATGCCGAAGTGCTGGTGTGTTGCTCACATTGACATATTTTTTGTGCTTTTTTGTGGATTCAAATTATTTAAAGAGTAATGATTCTGAAAGTGCAAACGTATATGTTATGCAAATGCATGGTGGTGGGGGGGGGGGACGGGGGGGGGGGGGGGGGGTGGGGGGACGGAAAAGCAGGCGTGCACATCAATTAAGCCATCCGTGCTCGGATAAAAACTCCCAAACGGTGTCTCGTGATTGCCTGCTACACCCCTCCCACTCAACCTCGTTTACATACAAACACACTCGGCCGTTGCTCTGACTCACACACTCTGCGTGTGAGTGTGTTGCGTTTCTTCACCCCAGTATTGTAGGATTCAGATGGCAATCAGGGAGGGGTGGAGTCCGCTAGTCACACACCGCGCACCGCATCGTTCACCCGAGCCAGACGCTGCACCTAATGGTGCGGCAACACCTGGATGCTGAAGGCAGAACGGCGGCCGTCCCCACGAGCGACATGCACGCACAAAGATAAGAAAGCAAGGAAACGAGGACTACTAATGCATAAGCTGAGCATTAATCCTGCGTGTTGCATGTGGGATGCTAAAGCCACATTATCACTAAAGGACAATGTCATCTCGGCTCTAAATTACAATGTAGACTAGCCCTCGCTTTAGTGGGAATTATTCTTTTCCCCTTTTTTTTGATAGTTGCTGGATAGTCTGCGGGGAGATGCAGCGATAGGGTTGAGAAATGTCTCCACCTGGTGTCAGTACTACTAACTAACTAGTTGGCCTAGTTAAGAACGCCGCCGTAAGGGCCACCAAAGAATAACTGACAAAATGAATTCCTAAACGAATCTGTTCCTTGTAAGACTCCACTGTACGTTTCTCCCCCGATGAATCATCCAGGAAACCTAATACGCGATGGCAAGCTCACATCCCCAGACGACACCAGCAGCCAAGGAAAGTTTCCGCTTTCATGTTGCAAGTGGAAATAACAAATGAATTAAATTGAAAAGAACAACACATCACAACACCATATCTGTAAAAAAAAAAGAAACAGGATTTTCTTTTAATTATAGAATTATAGAAAAAAAGAACAGTTCTCTTTCTCTCTTTCTCTCTCTCCATGTTTCCCATCCAGTGATGCTGGGCCGTCTAAACAAGGGACGAGGGAGGCTTTACAAACAGGGCGTCAGGAGGGAGGCAAGCCAACGAGAATTGTACAAAAACAAGTAGTGAGGGAAAAAACAACAACGAAAAAACAAAACACACCTATTGTACAACAACACAGTTCAAACAGCTGGAGTGGCCCCTGGGGGCCGCAGTTGGGGGAGGGGGGGGGGGGAGGGGGGGGGGGGCAGAGTGTACGGTACACTGCACTCTCCTCCAGGGTGGGGGGTGAGGGTGGGGTGGGGGGGGGGGGGGGGAGGGAAATCCTCAAGGAGGGAATGTGTCTGTCTGATGACGATGCCGCTGCCGCTGCCTCTGCCGCCTCCTCCTCCTCCTCCTCCTCCTCCTCCTCTTCTATACCACCGCGTACTGCTGATACAGCAGCTCCCGGATCTTGAAGTAGTCATCACACAGGCAGCCTTCAAGGCCGATGCGTCCAGCCTCCGTCTGGTGGTGGTGGTGGTGTGGGGGAGAGAGACACGGACAGAGGAAGACAGAAGAGAGAGAGAGAGAGAGGCAGAAGAGGGAGAGAGAGAGAGAGAGAGAGAGAGAGAGAGAGAGAGAGAGAGAGAGAGACATTAAGCTACAGAGCCAGGGAGTTGGAGGCTGGAGAGACATAGGTCAAGCAGGCCCTGGTGATGGGCCGTCAACACGTGACACGTTGATGACACGTCAGCAGGCCGCGCGGCGGCGACCGGCGGTCCGCATCACAGGAGTCCACGGATGTGCAGTTTGGTTGTTTTTTTTTTCCATCTTCTACATTGTCACTGTATTTTATTCATTTTCATCTGAATTGCCCGCATGTTGTCATGGAGGGCATATCACATTCAGCATCTCATGTACTCACCCCTTCATCGAAGGTGTGGATCATCAAGTGGTCAGTTATCCTGCTCTATCCGTAGAGCAGGATAACTGACACACACGCACACACATACACACGACAGAGAGGCCGACTGCTTGAGACCGATCCCTCGGCTGTTAAATTAACCTAATTTACCTCATAACACTGATATTTGCGTGTCCCGAAAAAAAACCACACACCTCACACTGTAAACTGTTCAATTCCTGTCAAATTATTTTTCGACAGGAATTTGCTGAGTCAGCAACACAAAATTGCTGGCGACATGCGTCCTTGTCATCGCTGATATTTTTACCCGCCCCTTTAAAAGATGACCCCCCCCCGTGCGCTTCTGCACGCGCTCAAGAATAACAAAGGGCGAAGACATCACCGATGGAGGCAACGGAGCGCCGACGAAGATAAGACGACGACGATGAGGAGCTGCACGGAGAGAGAGGACCGCAAGGACGTTGCGTAAGAAGAAACTAAAGCAACTAGGAGGGGAAAAAAGTGCACTTAACGCCTGCCGGGGCTGGCGCAGCTGTCTCCCTTCCTTTGTTGACGGATCACACACGCCTGTGTGCACACACACACAACACACACACACACACACACACACACACACACAACACACACACACACTCTCGCTCGCCCTCTCACACACACGCTCACTCAGACACACACTGTCCCTCGCTCTATTACTCACTCACTCTCCCTCACACACAGCCTGTCTCCCTTTCTCCCTCCCTCCCACTCTCTCACACACACACACGCGCACACGCACACACACACGCGCGCGCGCCTCGTGTACAGTGCGGGCAGGGCGCCGCGGCGCTACTCACCCTGCGTACGGCCACCATGTTGTTGCACACCAGCACGCCGCCCACGAACTCGGCCTGGATGCCCTCCCTCAACAGCACCTGCTTGAAGTCCGACAGGCGCGGCTCGTTGATGAACACCGACTGGTGGCCGGAGATCTGTGGGGGGGGGGGGGGGGGAGGGACGGAGCAGCCGGTCAGCGGCAGGCCAGACCCGCCCGCCGCGCGGAGGCCACGCAGCGGGAGAGGTCAAACCCAACTTCCCCCCGCGCACGCGTGTGTGGCTGAACATCAAACTTTGACCTCGGACGCCGGCGTTCGTCTACCCTGCTTCCTCTCTCTCTCTCCCTGTCTCCCTCTCTCTCTCTCCCCCCCCTCTCTCTCTCTCTCTCCCTGTCTCTCTCTGTCTCTCCCCCCCCCTCTCTCTCTCTCCCCCTCTGTCTCTCTTTCTCTCTCTCCCTCTCCCCCCCTCTCTGTCTCTCTCTCTCTCTCTCTCTCTCTCTCTCCCTCTCTCTGTCCGTCAATACGACCAGAGGGCGGAGTCCTCCCCTCCCGTCTATTCTGATTTAGCTCCGTGTCATTCTCCCGACGCAGCGCCACCTCTGGCTGCAAATCCCAAAGTCAGCCGTCCTGGGATCAACTCCCTGTCGCTGTTCATTTACCCAGGGGGCCGCGGGCCGGGGGGACAGGGTGGAGGGGCCGGATGGCCCCTCTCAGGATGCGGCCTTTTACAAATACACAACGCTACCTTCTCTCCGAAACTGGAATTGACAAGAGAACGCCCGGAATGCCACACGAGCACAGCCACGCGACGCACATTTTGTGACGCTCGCGGCTTTCGGGTTGTGACTGTACTTCTGACTCTCTCTCTCTCTGCACGTGTCCCTTCTCTGGCTGGCTTCATCCCATACCCTCCCTCCACCCACCCCTCTCTCCCCTTCACCCCCTCTCACCTCCTGGGGGGGCAGGGGCTCCAGCGTGGGGATGACGTCACTCTCGTCTGACGGCTCGCGCTCGTCCTCCATGAACAGGCTCTTCATGGCGCGCTGGGCCACCGCCGCCATGGCCACGCCGCCCTCCTCGCCGGCGCCGGCGCCGCCGCTGCCGTCGTCACCTGCGTTGTCCCCGACGACGCCCACGTCCATGGCGGGGTCCTGGCCGCCGCCGCCGCCGTCCTCAGGCGCCATGGCCTCGCCCGCCTCCTCCTCGCCCTTGGCGGCCTCCGGCAGCACGCCCGTGTCCACCTTGGCCACGCGCATGTCCAGCATGCCGTCGATCCACGCCAGCTCCGTGTCCTTGGCCTTGCAGAACTGCAGCGAACTCACCAGCGAGTCCTTCAGCCGCACCTGTACACGCGCCCCGGGGGATGAAAGGGTCAAAGGGGGGCATTCAGCAGACGCTTTTGTCCAAAGCGACTTACAATCAGTACATGAGTGGGGGTTTGACATGTGGACAGCTGGAGGAGGTGGGGGGGGGGGGGATAAAGGGGATCGAACCGCCGAACCGTACGGTGAGTGGACGACCCCGCTCTGTCCACCCTGCTCTACCCACTGAGCTACTGCCGCCCCCCGGGATGGGGGCGGAGTCAGTCGGCGGGCTACAAGGGACACGCCCAGTTGGTCGCAAGGCGGTCCCTTTTGCAATGGACGCAGAGCTAGTGAGCGGAGCGAGCGAGGAGCGGAGCGGATGGAATTTTGCTGGAGCGCCGGAGCGGCTGCTCTGTTCTGCTCCAATTTCGCTCCGATGCCTCTCCGATACCACTCACATCACGAGTCTGAGGCATGCCCAAATCCAAATGTGTGTCTTCTTGTTGCACTTGTCTATCTTTTAAAATAAATGTTCTATGACTGAAATATATTGTCGTTGCTCTTAGTTCTTTAGTATGTAACTTTTCTGTTTAAGGTGGCAATTCGTAGTAGATTATTTCTCCCTCTTTTAAATTGGAGCGAGTGTGGAGCGATTTCAGTGGAGCAGCATGATTGTTAAGTGGAGCCCGGAGCTAAAATGAGCGGAGCGGCCTGACACGAGCGAGCGAGGAGCGGCCGAGAGAACAGCCATCTGAGCAGGGAGCGGAATATTCGCACCGCTCAGCTCCGCTCACTAGCTCTGAATGGACGACGTGTATACGGGTTAATCGCTAATGCTGTGGGTATCTACCTCATCTTCACATTTTTCTTTAACTGCCCCTGAACGAGCAAACACATTCTTCATGGCCGCGACAACATTTGCTTTCCCGGAAGAAACAAATAACGACCAAAAAAGACAAACGAAAGACGCGGTCGCGATTGAACCCAAGGCACCGAGGAGCCGGGGGGGGGGGGGCGAAGAATGAGGCGCGGGCACGGACCTGGTAGATGTGGGTCTCGCTGGTGGCGTCCACCGTCTCCTGCAGCTTGGGCGTGTACACCTTGATGTCCTTGCTGGAGGCCCGGCAGGACTCGGCCAGGTCCAGGCTGGCGTCCGGAGGCCCGTGGACGATCACCAGCTGCCGGGGCTTCATCTGGTTGATGATCTTCTTGATTGAGTCGCCGTCCGAACGGCCCTCGTAGTCGATGTACGTCACCCTGGCCCTGATCAGGGGCGGGGGGGGGGGTGCGATGGGTTTAGTGGATGGAGGAGCCATGAAGGAATTATCGTGGTTTAATGGTGGTAAGAAAAATCTGTAGGAGGCTATCTCACGGAGAACACATTTCTTTTGCGGCTATTTCATGCTGTAATCACACCAGCCAGTCCCCGCATAAAAAAAAGTTCAATCCACCTTATCTGATCTTGGGCCGTGGCAGAACTGGCAGCTCTGCGTCTGGATTGTTACTAAAAAAAATGACCGTAACTATGATTGAGCGTTGATAGTCTGACTGCGTTTTCCATAAAGGGACACACCTGTGTCTCCGGCATGGTAAATTACCTCACCGTTTCCAAAACGTAAGGCTGGCGATCACAGCGGTTAAGTTTAGCTTTCCAGGATACTGTCTGCGAGGCACGGCTCATTAATCATCATCACCATCCTCATTATCATCATCATTATTACGTAACCGTAGTCCATAACTTTGACCCAAATCCCATTATCAACTTTATGGACTTTCCGAATCGATACAATGAAATATGGTCCCTTTCCGCAGGGTCCCTCGTATGCATCAAATGGGCCAAACAAAGAGAGACCCCTGGTGAAAACGGGCTGCACAAAAATAAACTTGACTGCTGGCCAGAAAAGCAGCTGCAGTGGATTAGTGGTGGGCAGCAGCTGCAAGAGAAGTATTTGTGCTCTCAGGTGTACTTTACTGCAGAAGGAGACAGGCTCATTTCCTTTCCCTGCACATCGCCCCGGCGAGGCGGGGAATAAAATGCGTGACCTTCCCGTCACCTAACCAACTTCTTGTGAATTATGTGGGTGAATTTCAAGCAGCTAGGGGGTTGGTGGGTGGGGGGAGTTTATGAGTCTGCAGAAGATTTAGTGAGGTGGCCTTCAGCCAGCCCTGAGCACCGCTGACCTGATCTCGATGTTCTCTACGCTGGAGGTGCACTTGGTGGGCACCACGGAGAGGTCCTGGTCCATGGGCTCGTCACCGTTGGACAGGCCCGCCTCCAGCTTGCTCTTCTCCTCCTCCGTGGCCTGCAGCTCGGGGACGAGGAAGTCTTCCGGCCTTGAGGGCAGAAACAGACACACGGCTGTTGAGTTATGGCGGTTCAACGACGGGATGATCCATTGATCCATCCAGAATCATGATTCACTCGGATCAGTGTTTCCCCCCAAAAAATGTTTTCCACCAGAGGTGCTGAGGTGAGTGTGAGGTGTATATGCGTGCACCAGGTTGGTGCGCATGCAAACAGTGCAGGTGCGTGTGCACACGCCGCTGATGTGGACTTGTGAGGTTGCTGGTTTCATTGCGATACACCGACAAATAGCAGGCCAGCGACCTGTGTGCGTCAGCCACATTTCTTTGGCCATTAATGCTAGCACAAATGCAGTTTTCAGTCTGCAATTTGTAGCCTTCCCTTTCTGGGTTTCAAAATACCATTGCTTCTGTGCTACACAGTGAAATATGTTCTTTCTATTATTAAGTCACTTGTCATGTTTTTCGCTCCGTGCTGCCTACATTAAGTCTAAAGCCATTCATGAGCTAATGCCACCTTCAGTAACATCATGCATTTGCTGTTCTTCTTCTTCTCCAGTACAGCAGAACACGGTATTGCGTCAGTATTTTTCCACAGTATTTCTCCAATGACAATCTAACAATGGAGGGGGATGTGCTGGAGGTGCCTGTGATAAGTTGATATCTATGTGTTGCATTGTGCAGTGTGTATCTGCGCCAGCGCTGCTGGGTGCATATGGGGGGGGGGGAAACACGGCCCTGATATTGCAGACTGTATATAAAGCTTGGCCCGCAACCCAGGGGCACTTAACCATTCTCTTCCCCACGCTGGGCTGCATTTACAGAGGCGGGCGTGGGGGAATGTAGTCTGATATGCACTGGCGAGACGAGAGTGAGACACGTGCCTGGTGATTGGCACGCCATGGCGGAGGAGGCCCCCCCCGTGCGCGCCCCCCCCCGGGCTCACCTGATGACCTCGCCGTACTCGTCCCACTTGATCCTCTCCTCGTGCGTGGGGAACATGGGGTAGGACTTCTTGGCCTGCTTGAAGAAGCTGCCCTTGCGGCTGCCCTCGCCCTTCATCATCAGGTCGTGGTGCTTGGTCTTCACCACGGCCGGCTGGTCCAGGTCGTCCTCCATGTCGCTCTCGTCGCTGGAGTCCACGTCCACCCTGCGCGGACACACAGGAAAAGGACACGTACGGACGGGACAGGAAGGGGTTAACTCTGAATCGAGCCACTGGGTGGGATACCGCCAACTGTGTGAGGTGAAGTGAGGGCATCGTGCCACATGGTGTGAGAGAGTTTGGGGGGAACACTTTGATGTTCACGCCTATGGAGACACGGCGTGCGTAATGTGCGACTACACTGCTGCCATTAAGCACACAAGGCATGGTTTGTATGCAGATACATACTCTTTGGCTTGCTCCAGCTTCTTGGCCGCCTCTTTCTTGACTTTCTCCTTTTCAAGGAAGTCGTCCAGTTCCTTGCCCTCCAGCTTCACTCGTTTTCTGACCTGTTGCAATAACGTCGGACGAGAAAGGCACAATATTAGGCAGGGCAAATATGGCCGATGGCAATCCTGTTTGCTGAAACATTCAATAGCCCCCATGTGAAGGACTTTCAGAGCAATAAGGTTGATAATGCATGACGTGGGACTCAATTCCCCTCAGCTCAACAGAGCCACCGAGGCGTGTTAATAGCCTAATATATACTGTATATATATATATATATATATATATATATATATATATATATATATATATATATATGTACACATAGATTTCCTCTCTCTTTCCTCACCTCCAGGTCCAGCATCCTCTCCCCGGGGTTGTCGATGAGGTAGCGGGCCAGGGTGCCGGGCGTGGTGCGGTACGTCAGGATGACAGAGTTCTTGGCGTCGCGGCACCACTGGATGAACAGCTCCCGGGAGAAGCCCGACTCCAGGTCGGGCTGGCTGCACAGCACCACCTTGGGGCTGGGGACGCGCGCCAGGTCCGCCAGGCTGTGGCACAGCGACAGGTGGCGGAACTGGAAGGGGTTGTTCCTCTTGTCCTCGAAGCATCGCATGAGCTTGTCGCTCATCCACTCCACCTGGAGGCCGCGGGGAGGGACGGGGTCAGCACAGCAAGGTGGACTTGGTCATTATGACGACTTGGTCTTTATGGACTACGGTTTCCCATGCACTGTAGAAAATTCATTTACATTTACATTAACATTTACATTTACATTTAGGGGCATTTAGCAGAGGCTTTTACCCAAAGCGACTTACAAAGAGTACATTTGTCATAAGAGGGTGAAACATTTCATTGCTGCTAATACAGTAAGAAAGTCACCAGAACAAGTTTTAAGCATTTCAATTGCTAGGCTAGTGTACAATATCTCTGGCTAAGTGGCAAGTTACAAAGAGTGATTAAACAATAGTCAAACATGAAAAGCACAGTTTCTAGCCAGTTCACTGACACGACACCAGACTGATCCTGGTATCTGGAATGCACTGTGGAGCCACGGCGCCATGACACCAGTGATAATGCGGGACGGGGGGAAATGGGAGACCTGAGACTTGGAGAACTCCACCACGTTGTAGCTGACGTTGTTGAGCAGCGCCAGAGAGTAGACGCCCAGCCCGGCGTCCTTTGTCCTCCAGATCTGGTCCAGCAGCTGGGCCAGCTCCAGCACCCGGCCGGCCGTATCCGCGGCGATGAGGACGTTGCCGTCGCCGCGGAGGGTCTCCATCACGTTGGCTGGTCGCACGCAGGACGAACAGCAGTGTTAAACAGTTGAGTGAGGATGAATGAGAAATGTTCTGTATTTCCCCTCGCACTACAAGGAGCGCAAAGTACGGCAATGTTTTTAATCTACGTTTCAGAACTGTGTGTGCGTCAGAAAATGTCTGACGCACACACGTGTGACACGATCTGATCTGACTGCATGTGCTCTGTGTGCGCGCGCCCCGTTGACTCACTGAGGAGCTGCTCGTCTCTCTGTTTGCGCCGCGGCTGCACATACGAGGCGTTGAAGGAGTCCGTGATGAGCAGGGAGGGGCGACTCACGCTCTCCAGCGTGCAGCCGTTCAGGTGGCTGGGACCCGTGACAGGACACAAAAGGTGAGGACGTTAAGGGAACAGCTCAAGTTTTGACACGGGAAAGAGACACATCAGCAGTGGTGCTCGATGGTGACGTGGTGGTGGTGTTTACATCTCTCTCTTGTGGTTGAAGTCCACCGCGTAGACGATCTCCTCCTCTCCATCTTTGACTATCTTCCAAATGGTGCCGCCGATCATGTGACCGGCAGGAAGGGGTGTGATGGACAGACCGTGTCCTTTCCCTGTCGAGGTACAGGAAAGTCTGAGTACATAATACCAGTGGCGTGTGATTAAGCAATAACACCCAAGCAGGTGAAATGTTGTAATTATACCACGGTTACTACGGTTAAATAAGTAAAGTGTATTACCAAAATGTAGTCATATTGTGGGGCAATTAGCTCTAAAAATGAATAGCTTTTTGTAATGTGCATCTCAGGGAAACTGAGAATCAAGCCACTGTACACAGAAAAACATGGATTCCGAGCAATACCCGGTAAAAACAAACAGTAGTACTACTGACTCTTACTGAGACTCTTTCTGTTGTAGAGTCCGACTGTCAACTTTAGCCAATGCTTTCAACTTTTGCAACTAGGTCCACCAATTCCACACGCCCTTTTTAAGCTAGGAGTGTTGAGATGTATAGATGCAACCAATAGGTGCGCTACCACGCTCATTTGATCACGTTCTCAAAGGTCTAGTTGCCCAATCTGCATTGCATTGTCGTGATACACTGACCTTTTAAATTGACAATCTGGGAGTATTTCAACTGCTGGATTTTGTCAAAGGCGCTGTCTACGTCGTCGAGCGTGAAGAGATTGAAGTCCTCGCTGTTGTTCCGTGACTGCGAGAAAAAGTGAGCGTTTTGAGGAGAAACCGGATTAACACGCAAGCAAACCATACGTGAGAGACAACTTGCAACGCAAAAACATTTAACTCCTCCTCACCTGAAATAGATCGTACATAAACATTTGGCCCATCTTGTACACAGGTATCGTGGCGTAGATGGTGCAGTTTAAACCCAGCTTCCCGACAGCATAGGGCAAGGCACCAAGGTGCAGGGGATCAGGGTGGGAGAGTAGCACAGCATCTACCTGGTGAACGTACCTGATGGACCACAAAATCACTCAATACTACAACCCCAAACAACAACAAAACAGTGATGGGGGTCTATACCACGGACGTAGTTACCGTTTCATTGCATCTATGATATCCATTGAAAAACTTTCATCCCAACCGCAGTCGAGGAGGAAGCGGAATTCATCGACCTGAAGCAGGTAGCACAGGGCCGACTCCTCCTGAACACCCGACACGGCTGTCAACTTGATAATGGATGTCATCTTCCTCAGCTATCAAGTTGCAGCTATGGAGGAAAAGGGTAGAGGTAAGCAACTGAGAACGATATCCTTAAATGCAATAGCACGTATTTGGTGTTCATGTACACATGTAAAACAAGCATATGAATCTGATCTGTCTGGGAACACTGAATGGGATGTGTTCACATCGTGCACAGATAGACAGGCCAGCAAACACGACGTAATAAAGGTCTAGAATACAAATCCGGGAGTCAAAGTTCGTAAAGCAAATGCAACACACGTATAAAAATAGAAATATGAGAACTAGGGAACTCGCAGAATTTAGCTATGTATACATTTACATCATTGTGTTCAATCACAATAGCCGGTTGTTAGCATGGCAGCTATAACTAACAGGGGGGACTGAATTCATTTGTTTGACAAAAGTGAGTAAAACATACCATTGGTTGTGAAATAATACAAGTGAACAGATTTTCTGATATAGGAAAAATAATACCAGCAGACCGTAATTACAATATTACGACATGTTGACTAGCATTTGTGAAAACACTTTTTTCCAATCAGACGGACACACTTTGCCGCTGCATGGTCACGTGTCAAGGGTCAAGGGAGCGTACCATCAAAAGAAAAAGGAGGGCTGAGGTAATATATACACATCTTGCGTCGGAGCCCATGCGTCACTGTTTATAGCGTTACTCTTAAAAAACGTTTAATAAAGACATTTAAAATGTTCAGCAGGTGATATGGTTTCTTATTTAGAGCAACCAATAATGAAAATCTATGTGTCGTCCTGTCAAAAAACTACTCCAGGTTTCCCTAGTTGGTAGGGTCCAATGTCCTTAGCGTTGCCAGTGTGAAGCTAAAGGCAGCTGGTCGGTTAAACAGAGATCAAGGTAACATTATTTCATATTCCATTACGCCTCTCTTACATTCTGTTGCATTTATTGTTGTCGTACGATAGTTTTCATGACAACATCAGTATAATCTTACACGTATAAATTAAAACAACCTGACATTTTGTTATGCTAAGCACTGAGACAGCTAATGCTAGTTTCTTAATACAGGTATTAAGTATCTCCAGTTGACATTCGCCTTGGGGAACCGGTGTAGAATCAATTATAACAATTATGTATTACCATGCTTGATAAAGTACTGGTACGGGTCGATCCCTGTGTAGGTGCTAGTTCGATGTATCGTACCCATTTGTGTTTGTGTTGATTGCAGCAAAAATAATTGATATCGGCTGGATAGCAGAAAGCCAAGACACCAATTGACCCATTTGCTTAATTTGCAGACACCATGGTTAACTTTGTGTCATTTGCACGAGAGCATTGGGTGAACGTATTGGTACCCTTTGGCTTTGTGATCGGATGGTACATGGATAAACACCAGGACCAGAAGCTGACCGCTTTCAGAAACAGGAGTGCTCTGTACGGCAGGTAAGGAAAACCATAGGTCCATTACCGCAATGTGCCCTGAATGCCCTTTGCATATAAAAACAAAACAACCTCAAATCATTGAAGTGTGTAAGTAACAAGCAACTAGGAGGACGTTGTGACCTCTTAGATGCAAATCCCTCCATGGGTTGCCCCATTCATGAAAAAAGAAGTCTTAATCTGATTGTATTAAGTTGCGATAAACTCACCAATATTTGCACCTCTACGGAAAGATTGGGTCATCCTCTTTGTATCTGCATGCTGTAGTGATGAGAACCGCCGTCGCTTGTCACTTGAACACCCCATCCTCAAATTTTGTTGTGTCAGTAAAACAACTTGCTTATCAAACAATGCCTGTTTTAAAGTTGTAAAACCAGGGTTTAGCAGCTCCCATAGCTGTGTCTTGGTTTGTCCAACAAAGGTAAGGGCATATGGACTGCCATGGCTATATAGTTTTCTCCAATAGTGGCCACAACCGAAAACAAATACATTTTGTTTTCAATTATGCGTTTACAGGATCAGGACATTTAACAAGCAATAACTCTAACTGCTCGTCTGTCTCTAGCTCTTCCAAGTCTGCGAGCATGCGCGGTTGTGTGTAAACAAAATGCTCATGTTGCCTTCCAGTCAGTTGAAAAAGCACACCCTCCCACACATACCCTCACAACTTACTGAAATGTTGCTCTGCACCCAGTGATCAGATTGCCTATAACAGCAGCCACTATCATGGCACAGAATCAAAACTTGTGCCACAGCAGTTCATATATGCGCTTACCAATCTATTGCCATGGGAGTTACGAATCACTCGTTTGGATTAGATATGAGGCATTCCTAGATATGGGAACGAAATGTGTTCCCTGCATTTGACCCATCTTATGGTACATGGGAGCAGTGGGCTGCGATATAGTCAGTGCCTGGGGATCAAGTTGGGGTTCAGTGTCTTGCTCAAGGACACTTCGACATGTGGACAGTTGGAGGGGAATCGAACTGCTGACCCTACAGTTGGTGGACGACCCGCTCTGTCCACCCACTCTAACCACCATTGTCAGATGTCAATGGCTTGCCAATTACCCAGTTTCGTAACAGGCCTACACTGAGGGGGTTGAGTTCAACGAAAAGCATGGCTTATTTACATCTGGATTTAAGTAACAATTTACCCGGGGGTCTTGCCAAACGAGGCAACACAATGGTGATGTGTTGAGCCCTAGCAGGATTATGAATGTGACAAACTGGGTTTCCGTTATCGCCAAAGAGAACAAAAGGAAATCTTGGTGATTGTCACATTTTATTGTAAAATGATTCTGATAAGTCCACTCTTTTTTTTAACATCTTTACTGAACATGTTGTCTGGGCTTTTATGAGGATGCCACCTTGGTGCTAGGCCGCATATGAGTGGCTAGGCAACATGTCAAGTGTTAATAGTTTATTAGCGGCCCCATTCTGTATGAATAGCTAATGCATTTGCCTGAATGTGATCCTAAACTGTGTATAATGTTGCTGACTCATCCCTCTGGTCTCTAGGGAACTGAAGCCTGGAGAGGAGCACACCTGGAAGTAGAACCAGCCCACCTCTGGCCATGCTGTTGTTGAGCGCCATCTGTCGTTTGATTGGGGGATAACCTTCAGAATGGATAATTTAAAATACGTCTGTGTTCTTTTGAGTTGCATCAACCAATAAACATGTACATTTCTCTAGGAAAATGTTCATTTATTTATTTATTTATTTTTTCATCCAAGGTTTTGTTGCATTTCACATGACAAGAATCCTTCCCATCCTTTCATAGTAGCAGAGCATTAATTAGACATTGTGATTTTACATCTATTGCCGTATAGCGGAGAGATTGATCGTTGCCAGAGATGTTTTGTATCCCAGATTTATTTATATAGGTTCAAATGCCGAAACTGGAATCTGGTCCAATTGTGTTGGACGCCAGAACTGTGGGAAACGGGTCCAACACTAGAGAGGCTCTGCAGTGCGGATAATCCCCTTCTCAAACAGCAGCTCAGCCAAAGCAATCTGGTAGGGAGGGGGGGAAAAAAGATGGGGTTTCCATCAGGTCAGTTTCACAAGAATGCATTCATAAAAAACAAAGTATCTAGTGCAATGCACCCCACCTGCTATTAAACCTGAGCATCTTGCCAAGAAAACTTGACTTGGATAAACGAAAACATAAATGGTGGTCTTTGACAATTTTTGATTAGGACTGATTTTTGTTAGACGTTTCCTGTGCAGTCAACAGACTCCTGTTCAAAAACCTACATTTTCAGGCTACAGCTCATCAGTTAGGCAAGACAAACTAAACCCAAAAAGTAATTGCATCATGTTCACAGCAAATACAATTACCTTTGGTTTGAAAATGGATTCCCATCATTGTCGGTGGAACAAATATGTGGGATGATTTTCTCATTGGGAACACATTTCCGCGCAGCCATGGAAATGAGATATTATCGACAAACATACTCGTGGAGGTAAAAACGTGTCAAAGCGTACCTTTTCCTCGGCCGAGTCACACGGAACACTCTGCACTGTCACAAACTTGGGGTACGAGTGGATCAGGAACTCGATGGCATCTGCATACTGGGGGGAGATAGTGGCCATTAGGTTGTGTCCCAAGCCATACACAAAAGTCCAAAAACCAGCTGGGGGATGAAGGTTAACTCACCTCCGTTTTGATTTCAAAACTCTTCAGCTCATCTTTGTGGTATACTCTCGAGTTGTCTGTGGTGTAGAACAACTGGATGACTTCCCCGTCGCTACATAACCTGGAGAACAGTGTTTTTTTTTAGTGCACACCAACTCAATAACAAACACTTTGGCAATGCAATACAATTCATGCAAGAACTACAGAAACACACAGCAGAACAGTGTTGAGAACATCAGAAATTAACTAAGGGAAATATGTGCTTGAAATTCAACCAGAGGGATGTTGCAATGCTAATGCATGCAATATATTCCAAAGATTAAAAATTCATCAGGCGTTTGCAATTCAAATCTACATATTCAGTCTGGACACATGTTCATTTGCACATTGGCTTAATCTACATAGCAGAGTGAGCTGAGCAGTGCATATGTAGAGAGTTAACGAGAGAGACTGAATAGCCAATCAGAGTGGTCCGTGAGCAGGCTATGAGCATGCACTACAACTATTGCCAGTTGGCAGCAATGGGCAACATATCTATCATAGTAATCTGAACAATTCATCTAGTGGCTGCCTGTAGGCCACCAGGAACCCTTCATATGGATCCCTTGAAAGTTTCTATGATAAGTTGACGTCATTTATTTCAATAGAAAGTCGGGAAAATATATTTACATCCCATAATAATACAAATCATGGATGGATCTCCGCAGAAAAGCCCGTCTTGAACGTACACAAATCAAATTACAATCTGTCAACTACATGTTGCATCGCCCTTATAATTCTTAATGTTTTTTTTGTTGAAACTACAACAGATGAATAGTATTTCCGCTTGTGCAAAATCTCGATGGGGAACAGGGCCATTACCTGCCAGTGTATTATCCAATACAGACCCATGTGTCAAACAAGCCGATGCACTCTGACTTGTAATGTCATTTTGATGCCCTTAATAGAAGTCCATTGATGCAACCACAACCACATAAAATGCACGCCTACCTGGCACATCCAGCGCGAATGAGTTGCACCCGGGTCTGGCTGGTGAGACGCGCACCGACGTTCAAAGGCCTTCCGTTCCCCCACCTCGTGGAAACCCCTTGAACGCTGCTGGCCTGTTCCTCTGCAGCAGCCGAAGATAGGGCGCACCATGTTGAGAAGGTAGAAGATGACATGCCGCCAAGACTTTGTTAATTATGCTTCTGCGATTTCTGGGATCATTGATACAACTTAAAAAAGTGAGAAAACAGACTATCCTATTTGATTGCATTTAGTAATATTCACATTGCAAGTGTATGTATTGCGTATGATGTTATGCTGAGTGTTTTTCCATCATCAATTCAGTGTGGTTTATACAGAGAGAGGACCTTTCGGTCTTTATTTGTCATTCTCAGTATTTTTTAGATTTGAGAGCGAAATGTGTTCTCTGCATTTGACCCATCCTATGATACAGAGCAGTTGGGCTGCCATGTTCAGCTTCCAGGGAGCAAGGTGCGGTTCAGTGTCTTGCATGTCGAAGGACACTTTGACATGCAGACAGTTTAGAAGTGGGGATCAAACGGCCGACCCTACAGTTAGTGTAACACACACACACACACACACACACACACACACACACACACACACACACACACACACACACACACACACACACACACACACACACACACACACACACACACACACACACACACACACACACACACACACACACACACACACACACACACACCTGGGGAGAGTGCGGGGGGCAGGCAGTCGTGGAGGTACTCCTTGGCCTTCTCATCCACGGCGGCGTCCACCGGGGCGTAGCCCACCAGCTTCCTCATCAGACCGCCCACACGGGTCAGGAACTTCTCTCTCCGGGGGTCCTCCTGCACAGTGACATCATCATCATCATCATCATCATCACGGGTTGTCAGCGATGGGGAGACATGACACCAGCAAAGTTACAATGGTGAATGTGGCAAGTCGGGCTGTCGGGGAGTTATTGTTTGGCATCTCAAAGACACGTGGGATTCTGTCGACGAGAAGGGTTGGCGCGACCACTCGTCCGTGTGGCGGAGCTGCAATCTGTTCTTTACAAGATTCAGAAATGCCTTCTCATTGGCGGCCAAAGGGGTAAACATTTTAAACGTTGAAAGTGCGGATTTGCCCTACAATATGAATTTCGCCCCTAAACTGTTGGACCTGTATGGAGTCAATTGATTAAACCTGTTACATTTCAGGAATGGTTCACTTGGTGAAAACAGATGTTTTATTTGAATATCTCTACAATATCCCACGTAAAAGGCCTGGAGGAAGTCATGTTATCGGTTAGAGTCCGACTTGGTTACGGCTTCAATGCAGGACGGGCCAGCAGTTGTGTAGCAGAAAGTACGACACATGTCGCGATGGTTCGAGTCGAGGTGTTTTTTTTTGTGTTTAATATAATGGCCTGTAATGGACGGTGCTGTGATGTGCGCAGTGGTTTTGAGCAGTGCTGGAAGTAATAGCATGGCAGTATGCTGCTGCCGGAGGGGTGTCCTTATTGGAAACAAATGGTGGTTGGTACGGTGTTCAAAGTCACAATGAAATTGCACTGCAGCACTGGCACCCTGTTCAAGGATGAGGGATCCGCAGAAAAGGAAAATGATAACATAACGAGTCCATTACCACATGAAGCATTCAGTTATCAGTAGCAAGAACGTTTTGATATATTTTGTCCTTTAACTGTGGTCCTTATCTGAAGCAGAAAGGCACTCAGTGTTGTCGTGCAGTTTCCCTGCGGTCTAGCACCTCCTAGTGTCATAATAATATACATAATGTAACTAAACGTAAACCATTTTCATTTATACTGTGATATTCACTCACTGGCCACTTTATAAGGCACATGTGTCCAACTGCTTGTAACGCAAATCTCTAATCACATGGCAGCAACTCAATGCATTAAGGCATGTAGACATGGTCAAGACGATCTGCTGCAGTTCAAACTGAGCATCACAATGGGGAAGAAAGGTGATTCAAGTCTTTGAATGTGGCACAGAGTTGTGCCAGAGAAGCTGGTCTGAGTATTCCAGAAACTGCTGATCAACTGGGATTTTCACGCACAACCATCTCTAGGGTTTACAGAGAATGGTCCAAAAAAAGAGGAAATATCCAGTGAGCGCCAGTTCTGTGAGCGAAAATGCCTTCTTGATGCCAGAGGTCAGACTGGGCAGGCTGGTTCGAGCTGATGGGAAGGCAGCAGTAACTCAAATAAGCACGCGTTGCAACCGGAGGTATGCAGAAGAGCATCTCTGAACGCACAACACGTGGAACCTTGAGGCAGAAGACCACAGACCGGGTGCAACGCCTGTCAGCCAAGAGCAGGAAACTGAGGCTACAATTCGCCATGATGTCGAGTCACATCATGGTGTAGCTGACAAATACGCAGCAACTGCATGATGCCATCATGTCAACCTGGACCAAACTCTCTGGGGAATGTCTCCAGCCCCTTGTTGAATCCAAGTCACAAAGGACTGGGGCAGTTCTGAAGGCAAAAGGGGATCCAACCCGGAACTACCAAGGTGTGCCTCATAAAGTGACCGGTGAGGGTCATTATGTGGCCAGACCGCCCAGCGCTAACAGCACAACGCCACTTTGGTTGCTAAGTGAACTGCAGCCTGCTCCAAGTGTGTTGAGACCATAACAAAACATAAATAAACATTACTTTTTTTTCAATTGTCCTTTATGTTACAACAGACATCTTTGCCATCATTCTCGCTCAGATGGAGTCTGGGAAGGTGTAATTTTATAAATTGAAATGAAATTACAACCTGGTCATACAATGGCAATGTAACATGATTTATGCATGTAAAAACACAAACTCCCTTTTAATGACTGATCTAAAATGCACTGTAAGATGCCGAGACCCCCACAACGTAACGGTACGTTACCTTGTCCGAGTTTTGTACGCCCATGTAGGTCAGGTAGTCCAATGGCAGGCCCTGTCTGTACTCCACATCCTCCTCCATCGCCACCCCAAGGGCCGCAGGCACCAGCTGTGGAGTAATCCCCACACAAAACATGTAATTAAGCACAATGTACAAGTGTTGTTCTCATCCCGGCCAGCCCTAATGTGCACACTATGTAGTGGTCTATAATTAGTCTCATTCCCACTTCATTAATGCATCTTCGCCTAAATGGATGTTAATTTTAAAATGAACCATGGTCATGACTATGTGCCCATTATTCCAGAACATTTGTAAGTTAGTAATGGAGTGCTAATGCTACTCTAATGCAACATGCTAATACAGCCAATATGGTCTTCCTTTCCTGTTGATGGTTTTAAAAAGCTTTTATGAACTCACTTGTTCAGGCAGGCTTTTAGGCTTTCATTAGTAGTGGGTGTTTGGGATTTTCCCCAAACATGTTTTACTACTGTTTTTTTATGTTCCTTTCTACATTGTTGTTTATTTACTGGGATTTGGTTGTTATGCACCCTTTCTGTTAAAGGGCAAGTGTGTAGAAGTTAGTAGCCACTAGCTGTGAGGTGACAGATTGCTCTGAGAGCCATAGCCCACTTTTAGTTATCAAACAGGAAACCTCCTTAAAACAAATGTCTCCAAAACAGAAATACTTTAAATACCTAAAACATGGATGCATCAAAGAATGCACACCCACTCATAATCCCCCTTATGCACAAACTACCAGTCAGACATTTTTTGGTGAGCAATCTCACCTTCACTGGCTATTGTACACACTGCACCTGCACTTTGTACCTTCTTGTTTGAAAAGGCGCTATACAAATAACGCATGACATGCCATGCTAATGCTAACCCATCACGCATTTAGAAGCCGCCTGCAGCCTGCACTGACTTGGCCTACGTTTCATTGGCACCCATTCCACGGTGCTCTCCGTCCAAGCAGTGAGAGCGAGTGGCTTGGCAGAGAGGGCGCACCTTGGCAAGCAGGTCTCCCCAGCTGTTCTTCTGGTAGGAGGAGACGGTGATATGGAGGGAGTGTGCGTCTGGCAGACAGTCTCCCTGGTGGATGAACCCGCGTGGGAAGTAGAGCAGGTCCCCGGCCTCCAGAACCACCTCCAGCACCGGCTTCCCGATCTCTGACTGACTGAAGTTGGCTGGGTGGGAAAAAGAAGAAAAAATCAACACGAGTCAGATGTCTCATGCACTTTTTATAATTTGAGATGACAAATTTGACTTTGTCAAATTGATACAATTGATTTATTTGTGTAAATGCAGATTTGGATTTCACAGATTTTGGATCAATATGCTCCGATCATAAAGAATAATGTGAACAATGTATAGAACTCCTAATTGGGTTGTATATGCTTGGACCATTCAGTATTCCAAACGGGCTGAGCGCTCCTTGTCACCCTTAGGTGCTGTAAGAAAAAAGAAGTGGCATTTAGTCTGGCACTTACGGCTTGAGGTAACTGGCAACACTTCATCCTCGGACCTGAAAAAATAAGGAAAGTGTCTCTATGAAGACTGGTCACATTCTGTTAGGTCAGCAACTGTGATAAACAGGCTGCATCCTTTGCACAAGGGTAACACAGGTCTTTTCTATACTGCTATAGAATGAAACATTAGTAATTCCCACACATGTTATATGTTTCAAGTATTTACATCCTTGCCAACAACATTTTTCAGTTGACAGCAAACATCTACTTCAATTTTTGGAATCCCATTATGTATACGAATAGCGGCGGCATAAAACACTTTTTCTTGAGAGACAAAAGGGACATTTTGGCTCACCTTGGGTTGTACACTCGCCAGTGTTTCTTTCCTTCCAGCTGAACCACAAAGGCCTCAATGTCATCATAGTGCGGAGCGAAGCCTTGCGTTCCGGGGGGTGTCAGATACCTGGGGAGAGTGAGAGAGTGAGTGAGTGAGTGAGTGAGTGAGTGAACAATTGTGAAATGACAGTCACCAAAAAAAAAAAAAAAACATTTTTTTTTTCCCCCGGTGAAAATAGTGCACTCACACGTTGGCCCCGGCCATGCTGCCAAACAGCTCCTGAAGGACGGAGAGAAAGTTCCACACGGTGGAGGAGAAGGCCTGAGGGTTCAGCAGGCGCAGGGAGCAGCCACTCTGGAGAGAGGAGCACAAGAAATGTCTAAATAACAGGCAACGCTTGTGATACACATGCAAATAGAAACGTGGCTTTGCCCCTGAAATTAAGTTTATTGATCAATTTGTCATATGTGTATTTTTGTATTGGGTCACTGACATTATGGAAACATGATTAAAGGGTAATGGAGCACTTAGCAGACGCTTTTTGTTACGCTTTTTTGACGTGTGGACAGTTGGGGGGGGGGGGGGGGGGATCAAGGGGATCGAACCAACGACCCTACGATTAGTGGACGACCCGCTCTGTCCACCCACTCAACCCACTGAGCTACTGCCACCCCGTATCATTAGAAGCAGACGACCTTACATAGAAGTGTATAAAAGCTAGAAAAACCCTTACATAGAGTTGTGTAAAGGTAGAGATGCATACATCCAATTGACTCATATGTAACCACTGAATAAACACATTTAAAAACGCAGACGCACGCAAGAATTATAATAATCCAAAAAAAGGCCATCATAACTGAACGAAGGGCCACGCGGGGCTAGAACCCGTGGCCCTCTTACATCCTCACCGAGTAGAAGTCCCAGGCGGTGAAGGGCAGTGCCCGGCCCGGAGGGTTGTGTGTTTCCCTCTTGCCGTTGGTGTAGCTGGTGACGTCCAGGTTCACCCCGTACTGGACATCATCCTTTGGGTCACGGGTAACACAACGAGGCAGCCGTTACAATACGAGAGACATGCGGGTGGGTCAGGGTGGACGGACGGACGGATGGATGCACCAATGGACCAATGGATGTCATGGCGACATCTCTCCATGTACCCACCTCTCGCAATATGCGGTCGAACTCTGCGGTGGAAAATAGTCCCTTGTAATAGTCTGGATTCTGGCGCCGGATTAACATTGGCTTCTTTTCCCATGTGTCCCTTAGATGGAGAGAGAGAGAGGGAGATAGAGAGATAAACACAATGCCCCTCCTACCACCCCCAGCTTGTGGGTATTGGTGAACAGGGGAAACAATTCCAGTGCCACATGTCACAGAAGTACCTGAAGAAGCCTTTGGCGGGAATAGGTTGGATAAGCCACTGGAACAGTTGGCTCGCTCGGTCCCGGCTGTTATTCACCCTTGCCAGGTCTGCTAGCAAAGCATTTAGTGACGTGCCTTCCTCGTTGTCTTCACACGGTTTTACCTGCATGCACAAAGTTATATAGTTATTGGCATCCGGATACCTAAGCTATTCCTGGCCAGATAGATCTCTCCATCTCTGACACGGGAAAATGTAACAATAGGCTATTTGAGATACCCAATATTTTGTTGGGAATCTCAATATGATTGAGATCTCAACACTAAATACCAAAACTATTAACCATTCAAATAGGTCAACGATCATGTAGTACAAGCTGAGGAACAACACTAATACCTCTGCATCTCTTTCCAATTGTTCTCCTTTTGTCACAGACTTCACACGCTTCTTTGGTTTCTTCTTATTTACTGCAATTGTGTTGCGTTTAGCCTTGGAAACGCCGTTCTCCTTGAGCTTTTTCTTTTTGGCTGACACCTGGAAAGCAAAAAGGACAGCAAGATGTAATTCTGTAATTTCCCAGCTTGGGATCAATAAAGTATTTATATTCTATTCTAAGAGAATAAAGATAACATTAAAACGTAAATAAATTATCCCATTTATCACTCTCAACGTATTTCCATGTTTACCTGCAAGGGACACTTATTTTCATGGTGAGACAACTCCGCTGCTGCGTTTTGATATAACGCAAAAGCAGACATGTGTTTAGGTTTACTCTCCATTTTCGAGTTTGTGTTACGTCGTCATTCCGCGACGGCTTTTTATGCTGAAAAGCCCACTGTCGCCCCCTATCACGTGGATGTGCGATTTGCCTATGTCATTTATTAATACAAAGTTTTACAACATATCATTCATATTATCATCCGATGGTAATGCGTCTCTTTAGGCTAAATGGAACAAATAAGGGATTCTCGTTTGAGAATCGTATGAGATGCGCAACGATCGAGACAAAACTGATGTAGAGATAACCATATATCTATGGAGATAACCATAGGAGATAACCACCAGATGTCGCACTTTCCCAACGTGTAGCTTTGGTTGCGTCCACTAGCGCAGCCGTCCAGCCCCAGTCTCCCAGCATGCCTCGGTGTATGCTATTCGCCTAGCCGCCTCTCCAACAATGCAGTTTTTAATCGCGCTGTGAGTGGGAATCTAAAACGCGTAACAGCGCGCAGTTGGCAACGGCCGCGTTGCGGTGCAAATTGTGAACCTTATTTAAATGTTTTTTATTTTGGCAAACCAACTCAATTGCCGGTGCATTCATTGTGGACGCAGTGGAGTTTGATACTGGGTGAGTAGTCTTGAAGCTATCAATCGTCTACTAGTATGCAAATGCTGCTTGTTGTGACCACTGCTGGCTAACAGGCTAGCTAATTGGCCAGATGAGACATATGGCCCCTCTGCCCCCCATCACTCTTTATAATATAGCTCTAACGCACACGTCTACAACGTCATATGTGGTTATTGCATTTAAATTCGAGATTACGCCTTAATTCATAACGGAATCTAAGCCAGCGGTGAATACTTTTGAGGCAGTTGTGGTCTTCTTTAAATCTACTGGACGTCGTGAGCAGGTTTTGCTTTGATCTCTTGCTGCTGTGGCACACGTCAACCTGGTGGTTGCCTAGTCGTTGCAGTGCCTCGCTTTAGTCTGTATTGAATTACCGGGGCTGCCCCCCTAGCAATACTACAGCCCGACATGAAAATCTGTTGTTGATTTCCGAGGCCACAGCTCCCCGACAGATCCGTATCGCTTGAATAGACCGTTGAATAGACGCTAATCTGTGTCCAGTTTTTTTGGTGTGTGTGTGTGTGTGTGTGTGTGTGTGTGTGTGTGTGTGTGTGTGTGTGTGTGTGTGTCAGTGATTTTAATAAGACAATCTGTGCGTTAGGCGGAAACAAACGGGATTCGACTGAAATGCACATTATACAGAGGCTACCGGAATATCATCGTTATACCTGCGTATCTTACTTCAACTCACAGAAAGAGTAGTCATTTAGCTTTTCTCTATATTTCCTCTGCTGACCCTTAGGAAAAGACTATCGCATGATGAATCTGACTTGAACAAAGTGGTCGCACTGCTCTGTACTCAAATTGCACGGGACATGGCAACTCATTTTAATACTGTACTTTTTTTTTATCAGTTACAACACTCTTCCCCACTCACTTACTGTTAGACTAGACACTCAGCACATTATGGTATGGTACCCATGGGACGTATGTCTGTTTGTGGACCAAGGCTGCTGTGCCTCATGTGAAAGCTCACTAGTTTGTTTTTCCTCCTGTGGTCTCAAGTTATTAACCACGACTGTACCATAGGATGACAACATCAGCACTTAAAATAATTCCATGTTAATATGCATCTGTCGTTAAACACTTACTTGAACACACCTGGCTGACAGTCATTTTCTCAAATTAAATGTGTGGCCCAACCACAATATTATTAATCATTGTAATGTACCTGGGAACATGTACATGTAGGCCAGCTCAACCTTGCTATTCATTAATGTGTCTGTGTGTTGTTGATCTGCAGTTGTGTTTACTCTGGTTGCTCTCTCAAGGTGTGTTTATCAAGGGAACCTGCTGGGTGAGGAAGCGCAGGATTTGGCTCTGTTCGTCTATGGGCCGACTGCTCCCAGCTAAGAGTGAGCCTTTCCCTGCTAATGAGCATCTGCTCTTTTTAAAGATGGCGAACGCCAGACTTCAGCAAACGTGCGCGTCGCGTGAGTTGTGTCGGTTAACGGCGTAAAAATTGTTTTATGATTGTGTTACGCCAGGCAAGCAAAACAGGGTGAACGTGGCTGCTGCTGACATTGAACAGAAGCACAACGTCAGCCGCCTGCTGCTGACTGGAGAGAAGACGACTGGGAGACGAGGCGGTTTGGGGTTGTGGAAGTTCAGACCTACGTTTTTTTAATGATTCACCAACGACAACGAGCTGCTCACAGCTCAGCCTGATTGTCTGTAGCAATGGGAATGCGTATTCCCGGACAAATCCCATGAAATTGCACCATAACCCTCCGAAGGAGGATGTTTATGTTACGGCTCCACACAACGCCAGCATATGTGCCGCCCGCCTCGACCAAAGCAGTTTAAAAATACACCGCCGGCCGTGAGGCGAGAGCAAATATTTGATTGCACACCCTTTTTTTTTTGGGGAAGAAGAAGAAAAAAACGTGTGTGACAAAAAGGCGGTGTCCTCCCCCCAGTCAGTTCATTCATGTATTCATATTCCAACAAAAACTCTCATTTAACCCTCATTCCCGAACTGCGCAGTGTGGCAAAAACATGCATTCCTGCTCACCGCCCTAGAGAAGCCCACGAGGTCCAACTCATTCACCAAGGCCCCCTCCAACTGGCTCAATGTTGCGCATCGGCACGGCGTTGTTGAATGCCCCCTGTTCACACCTGCGATTCGGATCACCCCGGTTCCTTTCCCACAAGCCATCAATACCTAAGGGGGGGGGGGGGGGGCGCGAGGCGCGAGGGGCACCATGGGTACCGGCAGCTGTCGTCAGCAGGGTGGGGGTAATCTGGTGTGGGCCCGGGCCAATAAGCGGGTTGGGGGAAGGGGGGAGGCAGGAGAGGGGGGGGGGGGGGGGGGGGTCTCCAGAGGATGCCGGGGAAAACTGGGCTTCTGCTGTGGCGAGATAGCAGAGACAATGTTTTCCTCTGGAGACTGGCTTTCTGGAGGCTACGTCCTTAATTTTGTCGGAATTCATCTCTAAATAATAAGAGTGCCGCTTCCGCTCTTAACAAGGCGGACGTGGGATGAAAGAATGCCAAGGCTGGAGAACTGCCATGGTTTTCTTAAATGGTGATTCTCCTAATAAAATAGCCCGGCCTGGAATTTGATTCAAGAAGGGATAAGTAGGATGGAACCAGACCTGCTTCAGGGTCGCTATGTCACCCTACTACTCAAGGGTTCCTGCCCACTGTCGCTGACTTTGCTTCCTTAAGCAGCGTTGCATTAATCATAAAGAGTTCCAAGACAAATGAATGGATGAATTAAATATAGGCGAGACTCCAGATTCTAGAGTCAGAGGTGTGTCACATTAAAATAAAAAAAACAAAAACAAAACAAGGACACTATTCTATGCCGTTGAATTAGTTATGGAGCCATTTTACAGAAACATAAGGCTGGGTCTCTGACATCTGTTTGTTCACACCTCTGCCTGACTGTAGCTGCAACGCTTGCAGGCTGCGGTGTTTGAAGCCGTCAGTGGATGCTTCTAAACTGTTCCCCTTTCTTATCTGCAGTACTGTAAATATGAATATTTGGTATCACAATTCAGAATGTGTTGATGGCGGTGTTTCGTGTGTGTGTGTGTGTGTGTGTGTGTGTGTGTGTGTGTGTGTGTGTGTGTGTGTGTGTGTGTGTGTGTGTGTGTGTGTGTGTGTGTGTGTGTGTGTGTGTGTGTGTGTGTGTGTGTGTGTGTGTGTGTGTGTGTGTGTGTGTGTGTGTGATGAGTTTAGAGCCTGGGATGTCCCTAGCCAACACATACGGTATATTAACGTCTAACCCTCGTCCTAAAAAAAAAAGGCCTATGTACATAGTCATGTTTTTATTGGTGACTGTGTTGGGGACGAGTTTTCCCAGACATGCCCACAGCTACTCGGCCACGCTTGGCTGACACATGGGATGACGGCCAGGACCTGGATGTCCCCCTGCATCCTGGGGGACTGCAGCCTGGTTGGGCCCACAGTGTGTTTGTGTGTGTGTGTGTGGGGGGGGGGGGGGATGACAGAGAAAGAACAAGAGACTCCTTTTTGATAAACGAACGCCTCTGCACAGCGGAGCCTCGACGTCTAGTCAATCTCTCCGAAGCACGCCTTCCGCCCCCCCCCACAACACAAAGGGACTCTTTGCTATCTCTCCCCGGCCCGTTCTGCCCCCCGGCCTCAGACAGCGTGTTGTGAAAACGAAGCCGCTCAAAGTGTCCCTCTCCGCGGCGGACGGAGTCGCTTGGCTCCAGGTGACGGGTCGTTATGGCCCCGGCTCGGCCAACTAATTAGCGCTTGGCACCGCGTGTCAAAATGGCCCCCAGCCTTTAGGGGTGGGGGGAGGTGGCCTTTTAAATTGGACGACGACACTCAAGCCCGTTGGTTTGATCTGCGGGTCTTTCTGCACAGAGCTGTTGCTGTGCTGGTTCATCGAGCGTGTGTACTCTGAAAGGTATTTCAGCTGGAGAACAGCCAGTAGGTTAAAGTCCCATACTGTCTGATGACCCTGAATAGTACGCAG
>JAXIVH010000023.1:4440835-4468335 GCA_036785325.1 Urophycis tenuis | reverse complement strand
AGGTCGGCATGAGCAGAACTCCCCCCCCCCCCTCCCCTCCCCTTTTTTTTTTCTTTTTTTTTTTTCTTTTGCTGGGCCTAGTGCTAGCATTTTTGTTGTTGCTAGCAATTTTTTTTCTCTCTCCCCTTGCCAGCATCTGTTCTGCCCCTGTCCACCCTCCCGGGTGCAGGCAGCTGTGCGTGAATTACCCTGACCCGTTCCGATGATCCAGACTCCATCGCACCGTGGGGGGGGGGGGGGGCGCGGTGGGGCTCAGGGACAGCACGGCAGGGCAGCGGTCGCAGGTCCACCAGTAGTTCTGTGCTCAGGAGGCCCAGCAATGCACACACAGGCCACCAGTCTGGTGGTTAGTACCCCGAGCTGTAGTCTATTGACTTGTTGATGGACGTCAAGCAGGATGCCTCTACTCCCTCTGGAAGGGGTATGCTTATATAGAAATTCATTATTGGTTATGTTCTGAGAGTAGAGTCCTATTTATGAAATGAGTAAAGCCGTTGGCATATGTTCTCCAATGTTTCTTGTTGGAATCATGATTTACCTATGCCCTCCACTCTATCACTCAAGGGGTTTGTCTGAAAAGCCCTTTTTGTACAGTAATCTCACCAGGAAATGGAGCCGACATTTTTGGAGCCCGTTTCTCTTTGTAATTGTACATAATGTCTGTGAACATTGTGTTCATTACTTGCTCAGCGCCGGCCGCCATTACTCCAAATACTCCCTATTTTATGGGCGTACGGGCGACAAGTATCAACCATCTGACAGTCATTGAAATGCATTGCAGGTTGTGTGCCAGGCGTCACGGTGCCAGCAGAAAGCCTGGTGTGACCATTCTATGGAGCGACACTCAGGCAACATAGTTCCCCCCCCCCCACCCCCCCTTCAATGCCCCTCTGTTCTGGAAATGTTGTGAATTTCAAACCGTCAACCGTTTCATAAAGAGGACCGTCCGAAGGCACCTGACCTCCATCTGACACGAGCCGCAGTTCAACGCCGGGGGGTTCGTTTGGGACCGTTCTAAAAGACGCCGCTTTTCCCATCGGCTTAATTCAGAGACTTATCTCGGGTCTTACCGGCTGAAGCACTCACCGCGCGTCCCCCCCCCCCTTTGCCGGCAGCTGGAGGGGACTAATTGAGGGACGCTCTTTTGTAAGTCGTTGTGTGTCTGCAGGCCGGGTGGGCGGGGCTGGCGTGCCCTGCGCCAGTCGTCCTTTGGACACTAAATCTCCAAAATGCCGCGGGGCTTTCGCTAATCTCCGCATGTCGGCCGTGCCAGTCTGCTGAACCTCGGTGGGCCGGGGGGGTCCCTGCTCTCGTCTGGCAGCAAACGGCGACAGGATTTTGTTTTGTTTCAATCAAAGGCTTAATTTTTTTTTTGTCTCTTAATCAGTGAAGTGCAAATCGTTCTCCCCCCCCCCCCCAACTCCTCCAGACTCCAGAGTCTTAACTCACCGGCCTGTCGAAGGCTGCGCCCCCCCCCCCCCCCCCCCCCCCCCCCCATCATCGTTAACACAGGAAGACGCCGCTCACCCAGAATGCCCCAGTGGTGTCGCGGCGCGCCCCCCTCAAGCGATCGCCACACGTGGTCACTGATGAGGCCCACGCCAACGGCGGCTCTGTGTCAAACACGTGTGGGGGGGGGGGGTGTACAGCCGATGTCATGACATCCCGTCTGCTTTGTGGAGCAAAGTGCTTTCGTGCCGTGTCTTCCTGGCACGCCCGGCCAGCAAGAGACCACCCTGTTTGCGTGACGGTTCACTTCCGCGCTGCGTGGCGCGACCGCTGCCCCCAGATGAACGTCTACTTGCAAAGTGCCTTCATAGTCCATTTTTGACTCAGCCCTGGTGCTCTGCAGCTTCGCAGCATCACACTGGCCTCCAAGGCTGCGTGCGTATGGTAGGGATGGGCGATACGGCCTCAACTCCATATCACGATACACCTTGCCTCTTGTTGTGACGATACATATCACGATATATGAATTATGATGTAACCATTTCAGAACAGGTTACATCGACCCTAAGGAAAGCCAAATTGCTAAATGTATTTTAAAAAAGAAAGAAAGAAACATAGTATTATTGTGCGAAACTAATCGCACAGTAAGCTGTAAACATAATGTTGCAGATAAATAAAAAACTTGTCTTTTTAAAGACACTGTACCGAAAATACAAGGAGAATTATTCTGTGTAATGACAGATACTTTAGATAAAAACAAACTTTTCTTAACTGCAGCCTAATGTAACACCTTCAGTTTTAAACATTTTGTTCTTTTAATGCAATGAAAACTGAAAAAGGAACGGATGCTGTGAATCAAGTAAATACTTCCAGCATTAGGCATCTTGCAGGTCGCGGGTAGATTGGGTCATCAACATGCGTTATTGCGATAGAGCATAGAATTAAAATCTCTATCGTAGGCCATTTTTTTTATATCGTGCATTACTAGTGGTACCTATAGGTCACGCAGTGGTACCACACAGAACCTAGGAGTTTTGCGTGGGAACCCGAATACTCATACGAGGCAATTACAATATTGACTTCTCATTATGTTGATGTCCGTTGTAAATGTATTATTAATGTTATTACTATTCGGTTGATCATTTTTTAAATGTAAGCAAGCAGTCTCCAGCCACCAACAGGTTGTTGAGTGGTTGGAATTTGTAATAATTTGTAAAAATCTGCGGGCATAAAAGGATGCTCTCGATGTTATTATGCTGCACTGATTGAATTGATTTTAACCTTCTGTATTCATTACGCGCTAAGTGTTTTTCTCCCCCGGGAGCCTGTGGCACCGGCGGCCGCAAAGACTGTTTCTGTGAGTGAGTGAGTGTTCCGGTGGAAGCCAATAAAGACATTGAGGTGGTTGGAGACCGGCCTTCATGTCGGCAGCCTTTCTTTCAGCAAATGGCTTCTTTCCAATACATTTTGGGTGACTGCCATTGATCTCGGGGAGAGAGAGAGAGAGAAAGAAAAAAAACGATAATATCCATCAGAGTTCTGCAGTTTTTCTTGTCTGTGTTCCCGACACAATGGAGTTTCCCCAGAGAGGAGTCGTCTGGGCTCCAGGACCCTGCTATATAAAGCCAGGCGTTGGACATTTGTTATGGTACGGGGCGGGGTCAGGTGGTCCCACCGGGCGCTGCGCTTGCACACCACAGCCTCTCACCTCCCGTGTGTCTCCGTGATGACAAACGGCTCTGTCCCACTTAATGCAACTGGAATTACTCAACGGCACACAGGCTTGCAGGCTGCCGCAGAGAACAAACGCAACGGAGTGGCCGCGTGTGTCTTTTGGGGCCCTTGTCGAGGAGACGTTTTAATTTCACAGCCACCGTTTTTGGTTTTGGCTGGAGCAGAGCCATCCAACTGGCCAGGGTTTCGGAGGCCCTTTGAAAGCTACAGTGCGAATTAAAAACACAAATATGCTCTGATTTCCCTCGTATGCTGTCAGCCCTTTGTTTGTTGAGGTGCGTGTTGGGTGATCATTTTATTCTAATCGCTCTCCTCTCTTCTCTTCTCTCTCTCGGTCTTTGCCAGGTGTCCATATGGACAAGAAGGGAGCGTTCTGGAAGCCTTCCCCTTCTGTGGGAGAGTGAGCCCAGCCCACAGCAGAGAGCCCCCCCCGCCCCCCCCCGTGTAACAGCCATGCCCTGCTCGGGGCGGCGTATTGAGGATAGCACGTCATCAGACGCGGTGTCGTGTCCCGACAGGACTCTGGAAACCAACGCCACGATTCAGCAGTGATGGCAGCGGCGCGCGCTTTAGCTAGCGGTGGCCTGTTATCGGAACACAGGTGAGGCCGTTTCTCCCCTCAGTAACTCCTCCCCACCCCAGAGTAACCGAAGAGGTAAACAAACAACCCCCCCCCCCACGGGACGTTGTTGTTTATGGGAGGGTAGGCTAGCGAGCGCGCCCCCCCCCCCTCCCCCCTCCTCCCCCTGGTTTCTGCACCTCCCCCTCCCTTCGCCCCAGCGATGAGGCCCCACCGCGGCCCCGGCCGATCCCCGTAGAGGGGGGCGGGTCCCCGGTGAGACGAGGGCCGGCCCGAGCGCGGCGGCGGCGGCGCCAGCGGCGGCCATGCAGCGCAACGGCGGCGGCGGCATCGCCGGCGGGCAGCCGTGGGTGCTGCGGCGCGTGCGCCTCACCTGGCTCAGCTTCATGCTCTTCTTCATCCTGGTGTTCTTCCCGCTCATCGCCCACTACTACCTCACCACCATCGACGAGGCGGGCGGCCCCGACAAGCGCATCTTCGGGCCGCGGCCCGGCGGCGAGCTCTGCGAGGCCAAGCACGTGCAGGACCTGTGCCGCATCCGCGAGTCTGTCAGCGAGGAGCTGCTGCAGCTGGAGGCCAAGCGGCAGGAGCTGAACGGGGAGATCGCGCGCCTCAACCTGCGCATCGAGGCCTGCAAGCGCAGCATCGACAGCGCCAAGCAGGACCTGCTGCAGCTGAAGAACGTCATCAGCCAGACGGAGCACTCGTACAAGGAGCTGATGGCGCAGAACCAGCCCAAGCTGTCGCTGCCCGTGCGCCTGCTGCCGGAGAAGGACGACCCGGCGGCGCCGGCGCCGCCGCCGCCCAAGTCGGCGCGCGCCTGCCGCCTGCGCTCGTGCTTCGACTACGCCCGCTGCCCGCTGACCTCGGGCTTCCCCGTGTACGTGTACGACGTGGGCTCCTACGCCTGGGGCGAGCGCATCGACCCGCTGGTCCGGCAGGCCTTCCAGGCGGCGGCCAAGACGAACATTTACGTGACGGACGACCCCAGCGTGGCGTGTCTGTACGTGGTGCTGGTCGGGGAGCTGCAGGAGAGCAGCTCCTCCCCCTCCTCCTCCTCCTCCACCTCCTCCTCGCCGCCGCCCTCGGAGCTGGAGAAGCAGCTGAAGGCGCTGCCCTACTGGAGGGCCGACGGCCGCAACCACCTGCTGCTGCACTTCTCCAGGAAGTCGCTGACGCAGAACTTCCTGTACAACGTGAGCACGGAGCGGGCGGCGGTGGCGCAGACCACCTTCCTGGAGCAGCAGTACCGGGAGGGGTTTGACCTGGTGGTGTCCCCGCTGGTGCACGCCCTGTCGGAGCCCAACTTCCTGGAGATCCCGCCGCAGGTGCCGGTGAAGCGGAAGTACCTGTTCACCTTCCAGGGCGAGCGGCTGGAGTCGCTGAGGAGCAGCCTGCAGGAGGCGCCGCCGCCGCAGTCCTTCGAGGAGGAGATGGAGCGCGACCCGCCGGCCGACTACGACGACCGCATCATCGGCACCCTGAAGGCGGTGCAGGACAGCCACCTGGACCAGGTGCTGGTGGAGTTCACCTGCAAAGCGCCCCAGCCCAGCCTGCCCACCGAGTGGGCCCTGTGCGGCGAGCGGGAGGACCGGCTGGCGGTCCTCAAGGCCTCCACGTTCGCCCTGGTGATCTCCCCCGGCGACGGGCAGCTGGTGGCCTCGGCGGGCTGCGGCATGCGGCTGCTGGAGGCGCTGGAGGTGGGCGCCATCCCCGTGGTGCTGGGCGACCACGCCAAGCTGCCCTACCACCAGCTCATCCGCTGGAGCGAGGCGGCCATCATCGTGCCCAAGCCGCGCATCACCGAGCTGCACTTCCTGCTGCGGAGCCTGTCGGACAGCGACCTGCTGAGCATGAGGCGGCAGGGCCGCTTCCTGTGGGAGGCCTACTTCTCCACGGCGGAGAACGTGCTGAGCACCATCCTGGCCAGCGTGCGGACCGCCATCCAGGTGCCGGCGGCGCCCATCCGCGAGGAGCACGCGCAGGAGATCCCCCACAAGGCGGGCAAGCTGGCGGGCACCGACGCCAACCTGGCGGACAACGGCGACCTGGACCTGGGCCCCGTGGAGACGGAGCCGCCGTACGCCTCGCCGCGCTTCCTGCGCAACTTCACCTACACGGCGTCGGACGTCTACCGGGCGTGGAACCGGGCGCCGGGGCCCTTCCACCTGTTCCCGCACACGCCGCTGGACCCCGTGCTGCCCTCCGAGGCCAAGTTCCTGGGCTCGGGCACCGGCTTCCGGCCCATCGGCGGCGGCACGGGCGGCTCGGGGAAGGAGTTCCAGGCGGCGCTGGGGGGCAACGTGCCGCGGGAGCAGTTCACCGTGGTCATGCTGACCTACGAGCGCGAGGAGGTGCTGATGAACTCCCTGGAGCGGCTCAACGGGCTGCCCTACCTCAACAAGGTGGTGGTGGTGTGGAACTCCCCCAAGCCGCCGTCGGACGACCTGCTGTGGCCGGACATCGGCCTGCCCATCGTGGTGAGTAGTACCGCCGTTGCCCGCACTGCAGCGTGCCCCCGCACACACGCTGCAGTGCGGGGGCCAGCTTGGAAAGCCTAAGCGCTCGCTGTGTTAGCCGGCGAGTCCAAAAACACAAGGACGTCTCTCAGGAGTCGACGCGGTGCACGCGCGTATATTTTTATATTTGTTTGTCATAAACACACATTTGGGGAAACCTCAATTAGCGCCCGGCCGAAATGCAAATGTGTGTGCAGCGCGCGTTGTTATTTTCGGCCATCTCGGGAGGAAGTGCGGTCTGTCTTCTAAGTGCATTAGCTTCACGCTCGTCGTGACCGCAGGTTTTAATGCGTGGAAGCTGACTCGCAGCCCAGCAGGCGGCCAGCTGGCTCACAGCAGCTTCCATACAGAGACGCTGTGTGACACTTCACACTGTCAGTCTATGGCAACGATAAGAAAAACAACTACGTTGATACACAACGTTCTGCCATACGAGCAATCTGTTCATAAATCTGTCCTTAAAATCTGTAATGTCGTGTGTTGACGGGTACACCTCTATCATCATCATCGCACGTTCAATTGCACCACCATTCCAGAGTGTTCCACAGCTGTGAGACGGGATAACAGTAATAGAATAAACCAAATTAAGCCCAGATACCAAACGCGGCAGACGCTCAGTGGGTAGAGCGGGTGGACAGAGCGGGTCGTCCACTAACCATAGGGTCAGCGGTTTGATCCCCTTGATCCCCCCCACCACCTCCAACTGTCCAGATGTCAAACCCCACACATGTACTGATTGTAAGTCGCGTTGGACAAAAAGCATCTGCTAAACGCCCCCTTTTACCCTTTTATTTCCTTGTGAAACCATTTGATTGCCGTGCGTTCGCTCGCCCCAACTGCTTTTTTCGGACGGCGCCGTGTTGCCCGTGGGCTCCAGTGACCACCAGCGTGTGTGTTTGTTTGTGTGCAGGTGGTGCACACCGAGAAGAACAGCCTCAACAACCGCTTCCTCCCCTGGGACGCCGTGGAGACGGAGGCCATCTTGTCCATCGACGACGACGCCCACCTCCGCCACGACGAGATCATGTTCGGCTTCAGGTGAGGCCTGCCGTGGCCTCCAGGCGGCCTCCAGACGGTCTCTAGACCGTAGCGTGACGAGGCTCCTGTGTTCAGCATCACATCGGCGCGAGGACCGCACGTGCATTTTTGGCAAAGTGCACCCGGTTGGGTTGTTTTGCTCTCGTTAGCCAGATCGTCACCCGAATTGGATTTGAATCGGTTCCATGTGTAGACTTGCGTTGGGACACTTAAAGGGGTGTTAGGTACGATTTAAGAGCGATAGCTAATAGATGTGTCAGAGCATGTCGGTCAGCTATTAGCCTGATACTCTTGTGAGGGTGTCTGTTGGGCTGGTGGACGGGACCTGCATCTGGATGAGACCGATTGGGTGGAGCTCCCGGCTCGTTCTGACCAATCAGGGCATTTCTTCCCCTGATTGGTGCGAGAATGTATCTTGCCTGTCAATCAAATGCATTTTTAGATTAGATTCAACTTTATTGTCATTGTGCAGAGTACAAGTACAGGGACAACGAAATACAGTATGCATGCATGCTATATAATAACTACACTGCAGATGAGACGCAATTCCTATTTGCAAAACGGCTTTAAGTTTAGCTCTATTGTTACGTTTTGACAAACAAGACTTAATTATTTGCAGTATTTGCAAGTATTTGCAATACTTGAGACACCTGTACTGGCTCTACATGCCCACAACAAGGGCCACTTTAACCCCAGTCATTCTGCTGCTACCAACATACTGTTCCTGTCTCACCTCCTTTTATAGGACCTGACCCCCTCCCCCCGCTGTTCACTGTGACTCGCTTGGCTTGTATTTATGCGGGCCTAAGGTGCACTGTCATAGTGCGATGCCTCTATCCCACACTGCCCCTCACTTTGCGCTATCTTGCTCTCGCGCTCTCTCTCTCTCTCTGGCATTATCTCTGTGTATTCTCTCTCTCTCTCTCTCTCTCTCTCTCTCTCTCTCTCTCTCTCTCTCTCTCTCTCTCTCTCTCTCTGTGTGTCTGTGGAATTATCTCTGTGTATTCACTCTCTCTCTCTTACAGTACCACACTCTCTCTTACAGTACCACTCACTCTCTCTCTTACAGTAACACACTCTCTCTCTCTCTCTCTCTCTCTCTCTCTCTCTCTCTCTCTCTCTCTCTCTCTCTCTGTCTCTGGAATTATCTCTGTGTATTCACTCTCTCTCTCTTACAGTACCACAGACTCTCTCTCTTACAGTAACACACTCTCTCTCTCTCTCTCTCTCTCTGGCGCTCTCCTGTGTGAGAGCTGCCAGCGTGGCGGCTTGTCCAGGCAGGTCTTGGGCGTGCGCTCGGCGGTCATCTTCGTCTCTTGAATTATCGCTATCTCTCCCCCCCCACCCCCCACCACACGGAATTACACAGGAATGCCTCCACACCTCTCTGTCCCGCGCTCCCTCCCTCCCTCCCCCTCGCCTCTCGAAGCGCGTTACTTCCCGGCGTGGCGACCCGGCCCCCCGGGGAAGTGGCTCCTCCGCGTCATCCTGCTCCTGACGTCAGCGGTGGCTGAGGAATCCCAAGCATCCCATCTGATGAACTGCGGCCATTTCCATCCCCCACCCCACCCCCTGCGTGCGCGTTCCCGGCTCAGGGAAAATCTATTTAAAGTCACCGTGGCTGCGCCATATGAGAATATCTGCCCCTCTGTGTCTCCCCAAAAAAAACTAAAAATGGGATTTTTTGGATATTTGGAGCCGGGGTATGAATCCCCGACATTACCCCCCCAAGGGGTTAATAACTCTCGACAGAATGGTACGGGAGGATCGTAAATCAGCTGGATGTGGTTAAAAAAGAAAGGAGAAGAAAAGAAGAAAAGGCGCTAGTCGTGTGCCCAGACATGCACATAATCACCACCGTCGGCCGCACATAACAATTCATCAGCAGCGGCGCGTGACACATTAATGCCTCGTGAATCGCCCCGCCGTGATGATGAGCCGATCCATCAGTGGAGCCGCCGCCCTCGCTGCGCCCGCGTCGCGTCGCGCCGCCACGCTTATTTCCGCACACCTCTTTGTTTGTATTATTTCAGCTAGAAATGATTCCATCGGTTTTACTTTTGTAATTTCCTCCCCCGCCCTCCTCCCCCCCCCCCCTCCCCTCGTCTCACCCGCCCCCCACCCCTCCTCCCCTCCTCCCCCCCCCTGCCCTCCTCCTCCCCCCCCCCCCCCCCCCCCCCCTGCCCTCCTCCTCCCCCCCCAGAGTGTGGCGTGAGGCCAGGGACCGCATCGTGGGCTTCCCGGGCCGTTTCCACGCCTGGGACCTCAACCACCAGTCGTGGCTCTACAACTCCAACTACTCCTGCGAGCTCTCCATGGTGCTGACCGGCGCCGCCTTCTTCCACAAGGTGAGGCCGCGGGGCGCCAACCTGCCAACCCCCCCCACACCCCGCACACCGCCACATCACACATCGCCACATCACACACCGTCACATCACACACGAGCCCAGCGCTCCTCAGTCGGACCAGAAGTCAAGGTGGTCTTTTTTAGTTGTTGTTGTGAACCCGATTTTAACTTTTTGTCTGTCTGTCTCTCTGTCTCTCTGTCTCTCTCTCTCTCTCTTTCTCTCTCCGTCTCTCTGTCTCTCTCTCTCTCTCTCTTTCTCTCTCTGTCTCTCTCTCTCTCTCTCTCTCTCTCTCTTTCTCTCTCCGTCTCTCTCTCTCTCTCTCTCCGTCTCTCTGTCTCTCTCTCTCTCTCTTGTGGGGTCTCGCGGGGTCTCTCGCAGTATTACGCCTACCTGTACTCCTACGTGATGCCCCAGGCCATCAGGGACATGGTGGACGAGTACATCAACTGCGAGGACATCGCCATGAACTTCCTGGTGTCCCACATCACTCGCAAGCCGCCCATCAAGGTCAGCCGCTCCCTGCATGCTTTAGGGTTGCTTTTTTTGGGGGGGGGGGGGGGCACAGACATTTGATTTATTCAGCGAGTGGCGATTTTATCTCAAAAGTACCTCCGGTAATGTAGTGTTTTGAATCGAGGTCGTAGGATTATAACAGCTTTTTGGATGATGGAAGTAGTAGTAATATATTAAAGTAATATTTTTCCTTATATTTTATAATATTAATATATGACTTATATATTAAAGTAATATATTACTTTATATTTTATAATATTAATATATGACTTATATATTAAAGTAATATATAACTTTATATTTTATAATATTAATACATTACTAATATATTAAAGGAATATAATATAAGTAATTTTTGTTTTTTTTAAAAGGACAGGATGTAGAGACTAAACAAACATGGCTAGCCTAGCGCAGCCTAGCATAAAAACGCATCATTGAAAATCCCCACAAACCCCCGCCTACGCTCACCGAACCCCTCGCCCCCCCCCCCCCCCCCCCCCCCCCCAGGTGACGTCCCGCTGGACCTTCCGCTGCCCCGGCTGCCCGCAGGCGCTGTCGCACGACGACTCGCACTTCCACGAGCGCCACAAGTGCATCAACTTCTTCGTGAAGGTGTACGGCTACATGCCGCTGCTGTATACGCAGTTCCGCGTGGACTCGGTGCTCTTCAAGACCCGCCTGCCCCACGACAAGACCAAGTGCTTCAAGTTCATCTAGCGGCGGTGGGGGGGGGGGGAGGGGGGGGGTCATGACCCCTGGACGGGCGGGGGCGGGGGCAGACGCGGCTGAGGACGCGGGCATTCAACGCTGTTGAAAGCACATCGGAAGAAAGTTACAGGGGGTCCAGCACGATGTGGCTCCTTTTAGATTCATGAAGCGCCAACCGGCTACACTACCTAAAGTTCAAACTACAAGCTACATAGGATGCCAACATGTGTGGGGGGGGGGGGATAAAGGAGAGCGCGCCTGCCGTTGTTGGTCGTGATTTGTGGTCCTCGCAAACCACTGCCCCTCCTCTGCGCCCCCCCTCCCCCCCCCCCCCCCCCTCATTACCAACCACTACAGATCTCATTTGCACCACTTTATGATGAGCTGCTGGGGAGCGAGTGCTTTGGTCCTGTCCCCGCCGCACGACCCGTAGGTCGAGTCCTCCGCAGGTGGACTCCGTGGGAGGACTCAACCTACGGAGGACTTGACCTACAGAGGACTTGACCTACAGGAGGAGTCAACCTAGGGGAGGACTCACCCTATGGAGGACTCGACCTACGGAGGACTCGACCTACGGGAGGACTCGACCTACGGGAGGACTCGACCCTACGGGAGGACTCGACCTACGGGAGGACTCGACCTACGGGAGGACTCGACCCTACGGGAGGACTCGACCTACGGAGGACTCACCCCACGGGAGGAGTCAACCTAGGGGAGGACTCACCCCACAGGAGGACTCGCCCAGACACACCGCCCAACCACCGGAGTCCCTTGCTTGGGTAACACAGCGGTAATGCATTATCTGGCCCCTGGGGGTCCGGTGGCAAACATTTCTACTTGGGAGAAGGAGACGTGACAAGTGGCATTACCGTGGCTGTTGCACTTAATTCACCTCCCCCCCCCCCCCCCAAAGCCGCCCCCCGTTTTCCATCTATATACTGAACTGAAATGTTGTATATGAACTGAGAGAAGCACTGACGGTCAGAGGTATTTTATTGAACATTGAATTATAAATTTTTTGTTTTGTTTTGGTCGGTGTTTGATGTGTAATTATCGGATTCTTAATGTGGAAAGTGGCATTTCCCCTCACGCCTACCCAGAGCTGTGTACATTACATTACAGTAAACAAAATGGTACTGCTATACGAGGAAATAGAAAGCCCAGTAGTCTTATTATTTGTTGTTTTTTTACGTGGTCTTGAGAACATCTCTCCACTAATCAAAGTATTCGTGGAGAGAAATGCATTTCACCTTCTTGCCCAGCCTAAAAAGCTAACTTAAAAAAAAAGTTGTTAGCAACTTAGGACAAGACATTAGGTCTTTGTCAATTCAATATTACCATTTTGATTCCCATGTTCATATATATATATATCCAGTTCTCTCTGGACTAAAGCCCTTAAGTAGCACACCTGCCACGATCAAAGCAGTCAACACTGAAATCTATATATATATGAAAACAATTAGCGGTTAGCTATAAGACACTTAGAAGCAGAATCGTCACTTTACATGGTTTGGATTCCGTTTTGTAATTGTTTTTATACACCATTGCTCAATGAATGTTTCCTTTGCCAAATCGGTACGCCATTTGTTGGCAAACAAGTGGATTTTGATCTGGGTACTCAATGTGAATGGTTTTTTTCTATCTATATATATATACTATCTATATGTATGTATGCAGCAGTCTGGTACAGCTCCTCTGGTACAGTGTGGTGGTAACCCTCCAGGAACCTGCTGGCCTGTACACACACAGTAGCAACACCGCCCCGCCCCCACCCATTCAAGTTGTAGTCCCATCTTCAAGAGGCCATACAGACATTACGATAAGATTACGTGACTTTTTAAATGACCTACTTTTTTTTTTTTTAAACAAAAAACCCAAAAGCCCATGGTATCTGTATATTTCGTGAATTTATTTAAAAAAAACAAAAACGGAAAGGAATCTTAAACTTGGAAGATTTCCTCTGCAAGAAAATAGTATTTTCTTTAAATAAAACAAACACATGCAATACTATGAAACGAATCTGCAATACTTAGAAATAGTTCACGTTCTCCCGTGTGTGTGTGTGTGTGTGCGTGCGTGTGTGCGCGCGCGCCCCCGCCCCCCTAGAGTCGAGGACGGCGCCCCCTCTGTGCAATTAGTTTTGAGGCGCCACGGAGAACCACCTCCCTCACCCCTGTGCTGTGTGTGTGTGGGGGGGGGGGGGGGGGGGGTTTGAGACCACAGAGGCCGTGTCCCGGGGCAGAGGTCACCACTGACTGGGCTCCCGCGGCGCCAGACTCACCTGCGAAACAAGTCTGGTCCTCGGCCCGAACAGACGGCCCGCCCCGACCCGGCCTTCACCCCCCCCCCCCCCCCCAACGGACACGGAGCTCCAGCGTCTCTCCCGGGGGGCTCGTTAAGAGCTGCTGATGTCATAAAAAGGTGTATTTGATCCTCACCCCCCCAGAAATGTTTTAGTTTTTTGGTGGACTGTTTCTTGCCCCTAAAGGAATGGTGGCACAGCTGGTTTTCTGTGGCCGCGAGCCCTAGAGGGAGGGAGGGGCGGGGGTTGGGGGCGGGGTTAGGGTTCGAGGGCCCACAGACATTCTGCAAAGTGGAGAGCCGTTGTGGGACTGCAGTCCCCAGGGCCTGGTTCCACTGCTCTGAGAGAGGGTGGGGGGGGGGGGGGTAGGGGGGTTGACCTGTAAAGGCACTGCCCTGACACTGCACCACGCCGGCCTGATATGGACAGTGTAAAAACACACCGACACAAACAACAAGACCTGATGAAATGGTGGGAAAATAAACAAAATAAGTTGAACCTTGATTTAAAAAAAACAAAAAACCCAACCTTTTCTTTGACTATGAACACAGAGATGATCATCAGGTCACTAATACAATAAGTTCCAACAATAAAAACAAAACGGTTCATTGAATCATCTTTGACATTACCAACTTTAGAGGATGAGGGGGGAATGGAGATGTTGAGGCCTCTTGTATAGGGACATAAGAAAAGGGATGGTTATAGCACCCCTAACCCAGAAGAGGTGGGTTAGCTCTGACATCACTGTAATGGAGGGAGGGAGGGGTAGTTAGCTCTCTAATGACTTAAATCGATGGCTGTGGTGCTGTATACACCCCCCAACGACATGTTTGTGTGTGTGTGGCAATTTGGCCACTCCCCATACATCTGTGTCTAGCAGAAGTAAGAGCGTGGTCTTACGCAACAACAGACACCCAAAAAAAGTATTTCATCGGGGGTTTTTTCTATCTTGAGCTTCTAGACAGACTGTATTACTGTCTATCTAGAAGCGGCGTGTCCTCAAGTCCTCGTGTCACTCACACTGGAAACGAACTAGAAAGTTAAAAAAAAAAAAAAAAAAACTCCCCTCTGTCTGCAGGGCTGTCTCTCGGAGGAACACTGCTGTCAAATTCGCAGACACGGTACAGGTCTGTGCATTACTTCCTCCTGAACGGGGAAGCGCCGTGTTTCTACACGACCGAGCAAGGATGGACGGCCAGCCTGTCAGGAGGAGGACCAATAATAGCTCCCCATCTGGCAGCACACACACACACACGCCCAAAACACAGCAGAACCCACAAGTTTTAACAGCGTCAGGCAGACAGACCAGTGTCCTACACCCTTTGTTGGCAGGAAGAAGAAGACAAACCACCCCACCCTTCTGATTAAAGTGATGTCAGATGCATAGTGTGAGGCGAGTTTTACAACAAAGAACGCAAACAAAACAAAAACAAAAGTCTGACGCACATATCCGGCAAACACACCCCTGAAAACACGTCAACCAGTTGACTGATCATTTCACTGATTAAAAAAAAAGAAGTAAAAAGAGAAGCAAGAGTGGTACAAAACAAAAAGCCTATTGGGTTGGATCGGATACGTTCCCCAGCTGCATGTAAACACATTGTCATCATAAAGCACACGTTGTAAAGCAATAGACGCTGCAGCAGATTACAGGCCACGTTTCAGAACAGTCTTCAAAAGCGTTTACGAGTGGCCAGCGGCTGTGGCTAATAGAGAAATGTGTGGTATGCTGGTATCAGCCCAAGTCCACGACAGATAGTAGAAATGGGGCGGAGTCCTGGATCGAGCTCTTTGGTCCATGATGCGTACGAAAAAAACAAAACCCAAAACGGAACAAACCCAATCAGCTTGAAGTCCCTACATAATTGTTCTGTAAACAGGTACATGCAATTTCGATGTCATTGGAAAAAACACACGACACGCGCACAAAAAAAACAGTTTGCATTTTGGTTATGTCCTTTGAAGATGACGTGTTGATCAAGATCTTATTGTTTTAGTTTTTTTTATTTACTTAAAAAAAGCAGTTCGCCGAGGTGAGTGATGACGAGCAGACCGGGCTGAGGTTGCTCGGCTCCATTGAGAAAGCGGGGCTGTCAGTCCCTGCGGCTGGCTGGGCTCACGTCCACAAGTTCCTTTACAGCAGCCTCCGGGAAACCTGGCAAGACGCGGCGGGGCTCGCACACAATCCTAACCCAACACCGCCACCTACCATAACCTCCACCACCATTACCAGCAGCAGCAGCAGCACCACCACCACCACCACCACCACCACCACCACACGGGTGCATGATCCCACCCTTCCCTCTTTAACACTCACAACATCTTTACCCCCCCGAGGAAAGAAAGGTAGGCCTACTCCCAGTTCCTGCCGTGGGCCCGCAGCCCGCTACCCGCAGCCCGCTACCCGCACCCAGGCCCCCCCCCCCCCCCTATGTGTCGGTGAGGACGTGCCAGTGGCAGACCTGCTGGCCCTCCGCCTCCTTCATCTGGCTCCAGTGGGCCTGCTGTTCCTCGCCGGTGCTGTTGAGGCCCAGCGACACCCAGCCCAGCTGCTCCCGCGGCCGCATGCTGCTGCGCCGGCAGAACACGGACACCACCAGCGACACCTCGGACAGCTGGAAGAGGGCCACCTGGAACACGAAGCTCTCCTTGTAGGTGGGGTTGGGCTGACCGCGGCACACGCCCGTCTTGCACTTGGACATCTCCTTGCCCTTGGAGTCCAGCATGGTCAGCTTCACGTAGGTGTCTGTGGCGGTGCGGGGCGGGGAGAGGGGAGACAGTGCGGTGAGAGGCTGACCTCTAGTGGGGAGTTTAGGTACTATGGCGGCTACCGCAGCGGAGTATTGTTCTCGTGTATCGCCTGCAATATACTGAAATTACAAGACGCACTCCTATAAAGCTTCATGATAACTTAAAGCGTAAATATTGTCGTCACTAAAGACTGAATTTCAGAAAGATGTGAATTGACACAAATATGTCATCGCTGTATTATACGCCATGTGATTTTTCCACAGCATGTAGAAAAACCACACTAAACACATGAAGGGACATCACCGCTGCGTTCACAGTGCTGGACACATTGACAAGGAACCGCATCCTCACATGGGTGCAGCCCCGTGCACAGAAGCCAGTGGGTGACGGGAGACGGGGGCCGAGAGAGAGAGAGAGAGAGAGAAGAGATAGACCAGACCAGACGGTCCCCGCTGGGATCCCCGGGGACAGAAACACAAGAGAGAGGAGGAGGGAAAGAAGCCAGATGAGGGGGGGGGGGCACAGCTTCACACTCACCTCTCATGACGTACAGCTGCCCTCCTACGACGTGCTTTATACAACAAAACAGGCCGTCTGCGGGCACAACGGCACAACGCCACCACACCGCGGCGCACAGACACGGGGAGGATCGCAGAGGAAGAGGAAGAGAGAAGAAGAGGAAGGAAGAGAGAAACAGAGGAGTCACAATGCGGGGATCAGACAGGTGTGTTTTACGCACAGCGTGTGCAGAAAGCGACAGCAGCTGTGCGCGGTAGGCTGGAGCGCACACACACACACACACACACACACACACACACACACACACACACACAGTGGTGGGCTTGTGTGTGTTGGTGTGTGTGTGTGTGTGTGTGTGTGTGTGCTCCATCCTGGGGGAGCCGTCTCCCCCATCGCTTGCATGCGACACAGCTGTGTCTGCAAGAGTGTTTGTCCTCTGTAGTCCTCGGGGGGGGGTAAGGTTTTGACAGGTTTGACACCTTTTCTGAGCAACGCTCGTTGAAAGTGGAGTTCTGGAGTTTTGTTTGTCGCGCTTTTGCCTTTTTCGCGTTTCACGAGTCACGAGTTTTCCTCGTGACTACGACCGGTGAAAATACTTCTTAATACTCCAGTTTCATGTTCAACCAACAGACTCTCCTGGTCCCATTAGCTAGCGCCCTCCCAACAGCGGTCTCTCAGAAAACGTACCAAGTCGTCCAAAGTGTGTCACCAACATGTTTGCCATCACCAGTAACCCTGGCAGTAGGGGGAGAAGAGGAATGGGGGGTGGAGGAGAAACCCAGAAACAGCGAACATCAAAGCTTGCGTATCCAGAGACCCCCCCCCCCCCCTCGGGTGACTCCCTTTCCCCCCCCCCCCCCCCCCCCCCTACCCCCTGACGGCTCCCTCACCCGTGGGCTTGTCGGAGACGGCGGTCTTAAAATGGCTGCCCTGGATGACCTCGGCCGACAGGCGGCCGGTGGAGGCGTTGTAGACCAGCCCCAGCAGGATCTCCGGGGCGCAGGAGTCCCCCGTGGAGCGGTAGGACAGGGCGCCGGCGCTGCGGGACACGCTCACCAGGGAGCCGCAGCCCTGCGCCGGGACGGGGGGGGGGGTGGGGGGGGAGGAGAGAGAAGACAAAAAAAGCGATGTGGGTCTCGTGCCGGTTAGCCTGGCAGCACCGCAGAGGTCCACCACGCGGAGGACGGGGGAGGATTGGTGGCGGGGGGGGGGGGGGTCCGGATTTAGCCCGGTCGTTAATCACACCTTTGGTGGACAGTGGACAGGGGGGGGGGGGGGGGGGGTGGGGGGACAGTCAAGGTTAGAAAGGACTGCTCCCCGCGGTGTGAAGCTTGGGAAGCGACACAAAAGGAAGACGACAGCAAAAAAGTAAAATTCACACACACACACAAAAAAAACAACAGGCGCCTAAAAGAGAAAGAGAGCCGAGGATATGAGCTTATTTTTTATTTTATTGTTTATTTATTTGTTATTATTATTATTTTATTTATTTTATTATTTGTATTTTTATTTATTTATATTTTTTGTATTGCATATTGACATGCACCCTGGCTGGTATGGCGACCCAATTTCCCTGAGGAGATTAACAAAGTTTTATCTCATCTCATCTCATCTCTCATCTCTTAACATTAGATAACATCCATCCTCTTAAAAAAAAATCCTCATGCTCTTATTTGTTGTACGTCTTGGCACTTTAATCGCTCTTTATAACTTGGCACTTTAATCGTTCTTTATAACTTGGCACTTTAATCGCTCTTTATAACTTGGCACTTTAATCGTTCTTTGTAACTTGGCACTAAGTCAGAGATATTGTACACTAGCAATGGTTAACCTGGCAATTGAAATGCTTGAAACCTGCTCTGGTGACTTTCTTACTGTATTAGCAGCCATGAAATGTTTCACCTTCTTATGACAAATGTACTCTTTGTAAGTCGCTTTGGATAAAAGCATCTGCTCAATGCCCTCAATATAAAATGTAAATGTTAGATGAACCTCACGATAGCTAACAACGCTTAGCGACCTAGCCGGGAAAATTGCCCCAACCCCTTTAATCCTACCGTGAGCTCGCACCCGGGCTCCAGCGTGACGGGCAGCGCCATCTTGCCCTGCAGGTTGAGCTTGGTGAGGTAGAAGACCTTCTCGCCCAGCACGCGCTCCTTCTTCATGCGCTGCACGCTGTACAGGCGGAAGCGCACGGCGTGGTCCGCCAGGGCCTCGCGCGTCAGCCGCGAGAACTTGAAGGTCTCGGTGAACACGGGGCAGGGCCCGCGCTGCACGCCCGTCTTGGCGCGCTGCCGCTTGGCGGGCAGCAGCACCAGGTGCACCTGCCACGCCACGTTGCCCACCTGCCGCGGCGCCGGGATGTCGGTGGCCGCCGTGACGGTGACGGCCAGCCACTGCTGCCCGGCGTCGTACTCGAACGCCACGTCCAGCGTGCCGTACTTGGCCAGCGGCTCGGGCTCGTAGAGGGCGGGGAGGCGGGGCCCGGAGCCGTCCTGGAGGGGGGGGGGGACAGGGGGAGAGGAGGGAGAGAGGAGTGAGAGAGAGGGGGGAGAGGTTGGGGGGGAGCAGGGGGAGAGGGGGAGAGGGAAAGGGTGGTAGGGAGAGAGACGGGGAGAGAGAGAGAGTGGGGGAGAGACAGGGGGAGGGGGAGACAGGAGTGAGAGAGAGGGGGGAGAGGTTGGGGGGGGCAGGGGGAGAGGGGGAGAGAGAGAAAGAGTGGTAGGGAGAGAGACAGGGGGAGAGGGTGAGGGGGGTACAGGGGGAGAGAGGAGGAAGAGAGGAGTGAGAGAAAGGGGGGAGAGGTTGGGGGGGCAGGGGGAGAGAGAAAGGGAGGTAGGGAGAGACAGGGGGAGAGAGAGATTGGGGGAGAGACAGGGGGAGAGGGTGAGGTGGGACAGGAGGAGAGAGACAGAGAGAGAAAGAAAGGAGGGAGAGAGAGAGAGAGAGGAGGGAGGGAGACAGGGGAGTGAGAGAGAGAGGGGAGAGGTTGGGGGGGCAGGGGGAGAGGGGGAGAGAGAGAAAGAGTGGTAGGGAGAGAGACAGGGGGAGAGGGTGAGGGGGGTACAGGGGGAGAGAGGAGGGAGAGAGGAGTGAGAGAAAGGGGGGAGAGGTTGGGGGGGCAGGGGGAGAGAGAAAGGGAGGTAGGGAGAGACAGGGGGAGAGAGAGATTGGGGGAGAGACAGGGGGAGAGGGTGAGGTGGGACAGGAGGAGAGAGACAGAGAGAGAAAGAAAGGAGGGAGAGAGAGAGAGAGGAGGGAGGGAGACAGGGGAGTGAGAGAGAGAGGGGGGGGGGGGGGTAAGGTGGGAAGTGAGATTAGAGATAGAGAGGGGGGACAGAGTAGCGAGATGGGGAAATAGGGAGCAGAGATAATATAGGGAAAGAGAGAGAGAGAGAGAGAGAGAGAGAGAGAGATAGAGAGGGAAAGAGAGAGAGAGAGGGATAGAGGGAAAGAGAGAGAGAGGGGGGGGTAGAGGGAAAGAGAGTGTGAGAGAGAGAGAAAGAGAAAGAAACAGAGCGGAAGAGAGAGAGGAAGAGATAGACCAAGCGTGAAACACCGAGAAGAATAGTGGGGCAGCCGGCCTACTGGTTAGGGCTTTGGATTTGTAACCGGAGGGTGGCCGGTTCGAACCCCGACCAGTGCGCATGGCTGAAGTGCCCTTGAGCAAGGCACCTAACCCCTCACTGCTCCCCGAGCGCCGCTGTTGCAGGCAGCTCACTGCATCGGGTTTAAGTGTGTGCTTCACCTCACTGTGTGCTTCACCATCACTGTGTTCTGAGTGTTCCACTAATTCACGATTGGGTTAAATGCAGAAGACCAAATTTCCCTCACGGGATCAAATCAGTAATTCTTCTTCTTCTTCTTAAAAAAGAAGAAGAGAGAGCGAAAGGGAGCAACCATTCTCTTTGTCACACTTCATTGACCCCTGTGGTGAAACGTGACCTCTGCGGTGGTGGTATTCCAGCAGGGGTTCATCGCCTTGACACATGATGGGAGGGGGGTCGGGGGGCGGGGGTCGGGGGGCGGGGGGCGGGGCCTCACCTCAGGGCCCAGCACGGCGGTGCTGTCGCTGGGCACGTCCTCCTCATAGCCCTTGTTGAGATAGCTGTCGGTGTCCTGGTCGACGCTGGCCTCGCTGGAGCAGTGCTCCGGGGACGAGCCCCGCCCCCCGCCGCCGCCGCCACGCCCCCCGTTGCCGCCCCGCGCCGCGCGCGTGCGTGAACCTGAGTGGGTGCGGCGCTCCGGCGTGTCCTGGTAGGGCGGGGGCTGCAGCTCGTTGAGCGGCGACTCGCGCTGGATCCTCTGGATGCGGTTGGCTGCGGTGCACAAAGACACTGGGATGACGACGAGGGTGGTGGTGATGATGGTGATGATGATGACATGATAGGGCTATTCCGAAGTCACATGTCCTAGGCTACAATTGGATTCTTCCTCGTCTTGGATCCAGCAGCTCTACCCAAACTGAAATGGGTCGGGGGGGGGAGAGAGAGAGAGAAAGAGAGAGAGATAGAGAGAGAGAGAGTAGGGAAAAGGGAGGGAGAGAGAGACAGGGGGAGAGGGTGGTGGGGGGAGCGACGTGCCTTGTGTTTTCTGTGTCGTCACGGATACGAGAGAGAAACTCATGTGTGCGTGAGTGGGACGAGGCTTTCGGAACGGGATTTCAAACACGTGTATTTCGACACTGTTTTGATCTGAAGACGTCACAGCCACTTTTCACGAGACCGTCCAGACACAGTGTTAATAGGCTCGTCTCGTGTCTCTCCTGCTGGTAAGACGTTTGTCTGCTGCTGGCGAGTCTGTGTTCGCCGCGAGCTAATCACACGCCGCCAGCAGCAATAGAGCGGTCACAACAAGCATGATGCAAAAAGAGGGCAAAACGTCAACCGAAACATGGGAAAGACGTCAACATAGAGCTGATGAAACACACTCTTAAATCCACTGTGTGGCCTCAGGGTGCTTCGCAGTGCGAGTGCGGAGTCCACTCAGACTCGAGCAGCCATCTGCCATCAGACTTCACATCACAAATCTTCCGAGTCTAGACGAGTGTGAGGCGACCTTCTTTCAAAAATGACTCATTGATTAAAAGAAATGCTAATTTCCTCCTCTAGTCACACACACCGCCTTAAGCAACACGACACGACGCTACGCTAGCGACACAATGCTATGCTAGCAACACAATGCTACGCTAGCGACACGACGCTACGCTAGCGACATGACGCTTACGCTAGCGACACCACGCTATGCTAACGACACGACGCTTACGCTAGGGACACGACGCTTACGCTAGGGACACGACGCTTACGCTAGGGACACGACGCTTACGCTAGGGACACGACGCTTACGCTAACGACACGACGCTTACACTAGTGACACGATGCTTGCGCTAGCGACACGACGCTACGCTAGCGACACAGAGCAGCGCGTGGCTTCGTTCTCACCGTGTCCGCTGGAGGCCTCGCTGCTGTAGCCCTCCTGGTCCGCCGACTGCTTGTGTTTGTTGTCCCACGCGGACACGGGCTTCTGCGGGATCTGGGCCTCGGGGTCTCGGTCCTCCTCGCTGTCGGACGCCCCGGCCCCTGCTGGACAGGGGGGGGTGGGGGGTGGGGGGGGCTTTGTGTTATTCATGTCCAACACCATACACACACGTTAGCATGTCGTTAGCATATCAGAGAGATAAGTGGAGAGAGAGGGGGGAGACGGAGGTGTGAAGGGAGGGAGTTCAGCACGCGTGTGTTGTTGTCATACTTCTTAACTTTATTACTTTTGAGTACTTTTCCCGGCAGAGCGGCGTGGCGATTGCGTCTCGGAAGACAAAACACACGCAACGAAACGTAAGCCGGGATCGGCTGGGAGCGCAGCACATTTGTAAGGAGATCGGTTTTCGAGTTTCGAGTCAACCCGACACCACAACCCCCCCCCCCATCCCCCTGGCTGCCAATGTGAAAGTTAGCTATGTGTTCATTACCGCCGCGCAGAAATAACACACGACAAACACACAACAAACAAGGACGGGCATTGCAGATTGCGATGTGATGTGTTTGAAAGGAAAACGTTTGGGGAAAAGGAATGAAGAAGAACTCCCCACAGACGCGGCCATCACGCCCGAAGCCCTCAAACCCGCGCTCGGTCCCGCGGGGAAAACCGAGCCATGAAATGACACCCTAAGAATCACCGTGTTACATACATTATTAACGCCGAGGTAACGTATGGGAGAGGCGGCGAGGACTTGAGGTGATCGCGGCGTGAGAAGGGCTGAAAGAAGAGGGGGCGGGGGGGGGGGGGTAAGAATAAGGAGTGGGCCGGGACAGCGGCTGGAGGAAGGTCGGTAGCACGCGGCCTAACCTTTCTTCTTTGTCTTCTTCGTCTTGGTCTTGGTCTTGGTTTTCTTGTCCTTTTTCTTCTCTTTCTCCGCACTGTCTTTGCCCTTCTTCTTCAGGGATTTCTTCTTCTTCGTCGGCGCGGGCGGCCCCTCCTCCGCCTCCTCCTCATCCCCCCCCTCCTCCCCGACCTGCCCTCCATTCGTCTCCTCCCCCGCCTCTCCCCCCTCCCCCCCCCTCCTCCCCCTCCTCCACGCTCCTTCCAGTGGTGTCCTTGCCGGGCTCGTCCGCCTGGCGTCCATCCTCCCCGGCCTCGGGGGGCTTTCCCCCCCCCTTCTTCTTCTCCTCCTCCTCCCTTTCCTCCCCCCTCTCCCCCTCGACGACGGGGTCCGGCGGGGGCGGCCGCTCGGCCTCCTTCTCCTGCTGCCTGGCCCTGCGCTCCCGCCTCTTCCTCTCCTTCTCCTCCTGCCACGCCTGCTGCTCCGCCGCCTTGCGCTCCTCCTCCGCCAGCTCCGCCTCCGTGCGCTTCACCCGCCAGCAGCCGTCGCGCCACTCCCACTCCTGCTGGCTGTTGCTGGTGGCGCTCTCCCCCTCGCCCCCGCCCGCGGAGCAGGACGAGGCCGCCTCCCCCCCGCCGCCACCGCCGCGGTCGGTGCTGTGCCGCGCCTTGCGGTTCCCCGCCTCGCCGCCGCCGCCGCCCGCCTTGTCTCTGTCCTCCCCGTCCTCCTCCTCGTCCTGCACCTTGCTGATGATGGTGGACACCTGCTCCGTCAGCTGGTCGCTGACGGTGTAGGTGGCGTCGCTGACGGCGGTGGCCAGGTCGTCCACGCGGCTGCTCACCGAGTCCAGCAGGGAGGTGATGTTGACGGTGGGCAGGTTCTGCTGGAAGCTTTTGAAGAAGGCCATGGTGGAGACCCCCGCCCGCCCCCCGGCCCTGCCTCTGGCGTGATTGTCACCCCCCCCTGCCCTCTCACCAGTGGCCGATTAGCGCACGCTAGTTGAGCATCACAGGTCCCCGACGGGCGGGTTTGGCCGTCACTGTTTGGCGGTCGCCATGCCTACCGTCGCCGCGTGCATGCTTGGAATTGAAACATACAAAAGCTTGTGGGTTCATGCATGCAACGCCTGCGACACGTGGACACTTTCTTAAAAAAAACATTTCACACCTTTTAGTGATTTTAACGTGAATAACGTGATCGCATTATCATCTGCATTTCAATCGCATGCAAAAACCGAATCATAAAGCAGAATGCGACAGACATCCTAAAATCATGAACTCCCATTCGGCCCAGCCTATTCCCCCTTCCCTGCTTTTGCACGGCGTCATCATCAGAGCCGCAGCCAGCAGAGTGGGGACACAGTGTGTGTGTGTGTGTGCGGGCACCTTGTTGGTCCCCCGTGTGGCTGTCCAGAACAGTCAGGCTGGAGGCACTCTGCGCTGACAGCTTGTTGCTGAGGTAGACGAAAAAGATCAGCATCAGCACCACAAAGGCGACGAGGGAGGACAGCGCACCGAGCACCTCGGGAGAGACTGAGGACAGAGAGAGAGACAGGGAGGGAGAGAGGGAGGGGGGGAGAGAGACAGAGACAGGGAGCGAGAGAGGGGGGGAGAGAGAGAGACAGGGAGGGAGAGAGGGAGGGGGGGAGAGAGACAGAGACAGGGAGCGAGAGAGGGGGGGAGAGAGAGAGACAGGGAGGGAGAGAGGGAGGGGGGGAGAGAGACAGAGACAGGGAGAGAGAGAGGGGGAGAGAGACAGAGACAGGGAGGGAGAGAGGGGGGGGAGAGAGAGAGTAAGAGAGGGAGGAAGTGTAAGTAAGGAGAGAGAGTGGGAGAGGGGGAGAGAGAGAGAGACAGAGAGGGAGTGTAAGAGAGGAGAGAGAGAGAGAGAGAGAGAGAGAGAGAGTGTAAGGAAGGAGAGAGAGGGAGAGAGAGAGGGAGAGAGAGACAGAGAGGGAGTGTAAGTAAGGAGAGAGAGATAGAGACAGGGTGTATAAGGAAGGAGAGAGAGAGACAGAGAGGGAGAGAGGGGAAGAGAGAGAGACACACACACACACAGAGTGTAAGGAAGGAGAGGGAGAGACAGAAAGGGAGTATAAGAAAGGAGAGAGAGACCGAGAGGGAGGGAGGGTAAGGAAGGAGAGAGAGATAGACAGAGAGGGAGTGTAAGAAAGGAGCGAGAGAGAGAGAGTGAGAGGAGAAAAGGTGCATAGACACATGTCAACACAAAGTAAAAATAGAAGAGTGAATATTGTTAAATTGATAGACCTGCGGATTTCTGCGTCAAACCAAATGCCCCAGAAGAATGCGCCCCGGCCCATCAATCAAAACAAACATGAGGCCCACAAAACTACTAAATTTCCAAGCACTACATTAAGGTCACTATCATGGGGTCCACATGTAATGCTCAAGTTAGCTGTCCTCCACACTTTGACCCACTTGCAGACCATTCATAAGGCTGCATAATGCATGCCCGGTGCCCTTTATTTGAATAGCGGTAATCCCATTTGTGTAAAGAACGCCTCACAAATTAGACCTGCGGGAGGAAAGTTGGCTCCTTACGCAATCATGAGCCATTCCAGTGGGTTCCTTCCACTTCAAAGGGGGGAAAACGGGAACAGTCTCCAGAAGCCTATGTAGGCCACACTTCATGTGACTACGTGGCCCCAGAGTAGCTCGTGTGCTATTTTTACCAGGGCTCAGCCGGGGCTGTTATCAATGCTGAAATGTTAAGACACAATGAGGAAAGAAAAACACACACGCCCACAACCCCACACACACACACACACACACACACACACACGCGCGCACACACACACGCACACTGACCTGGAGGGTCGACCTCTACCAAACACCTTCCAACATCAAACCCAACTCTGCTGTCACGCTAGGATACACCACAGCGTCCTCTGGTATAAAGCGGTGATGCTAAACACATATTTTGGCCGGACAGCTTGTTCTAGGCAGAACAATCCGCGGAGGCGATCTCGGCTTGGCAGCGGGCGCCGTCTGGTGCGGCGCGGAAGCTGGGAGAGCTCTGGCAGACCAAAAGGAACGCCAAGGGGGGTGGGGGGGGGGGGGGCTGAGGAGACAGACAAAATGGCGACTTATAGACCTACCTTTCTCCCACCGCTCGCTTATTGGTGTGTCAGAGCGCGGACGGGGCCCCGTGCAGTCAATCCACGTGAAACCGAGCCATCACATGCTGACACACTACCATCTCTGGCGAAGAAACGAGAACAGGCGACTACAGCGATCCAAAAACAACACCACACCCCCCCCCCCCCCCCCCACGCCGTATATCCATGTAAGAGTACAACGGACCGCTGTCCAAACTGATAACGACTGGCATTGTCACTCACCCCCCCCCCCCCCCCACACACACACACAAACACACACACAACCCCGCCTCACTCCGTCCAACTACACACACCAACACCACCCACCCCACCCGCCCACACCCTCTCCGCCCACCTCCCGTCCCATCACTGTGAGTGACGGTTCGTACCAGGCCCCGCTCTCGGCATGTCAGCGCGGCTGAATAATTCAGGCGTCAGAGGTAAGGTGAGCTCCCTGCCGTGCCTGTCAAGCTGCAGCAGGTGGGGGCAGGTACAGACACAGCTACCGGCGCTGCCAGCAACACGCCATGGAGGAGAGGGGGGGGGGGGGGGGGGGGTATGGTCCATGATGAAGCTCCAATAATCATCATCATCATCATCGCCATCATCATCATCAACCTCCTCCTCGACAACTTCCTCATCATCATCATCATCCTCCTCCTCGACAACTTCCTCATCATCCTCATCATCATCATCACACTGTAATTGTGTTAAAGGGAAAGTGTTGTATTGAATCTTGTCACAGACAGCACAGCATGTCATGTTGGTGATTATTTTGGCACTCTCGTTTCACTCGTTCTGTCTTCTGGCCATCACTCTTGCCTGTTCTTCTTTGTGCGTGAACCGGGGAAAGGAAGCGCCCACTTGAATTAAAGTGTGTGTCTGTGTGTGTGTGTGCGTCTGCGCGCGTGTGAATATGCGTGTAGGAGGTACCCATGGAAACTGCGTTTCGTGTTTGTCCATAATTTTATGCATCATGACAAGAACAAGCAGATGTGGGTTTTTTTGCATTCTGCGTGGATTTTTTTTTTTTTCCCTCGCTGCCGAGTGTGAACCAACGCTGGACTTGTGACTCAGCGTGGGGCCCCGAGACTCGGCCTGGCTCCGTCTACAACGAGAGGACTGAGGAACGCAGGCGCCTCACAGCTTCAGTGTTCATCCCAAACGTGGGACTTAACACTGCCTCCAGACAAATGGCCGCTATTTCTGTCTTGTTGTACTGTACCATTTTTTTTTGTTATTCTGTTGGAGCAACGCTTAATGAAATACCAGAACGAATATTGCCACTCATCCTGAAGTCCCTACCCTCCGTGCGATTCCTTCAGGGAAAGAAGTATACACCTGCGAACCTTAGTGTTAGTGTTAGTGTTGAAGATTAGCACGGTTTGGTCTCAGAGCGTCTTGGCTTTGGGGGTATTTAAGACAAATGCAATCTGGGAAAGTTGCTTACCGGGACCTCTGCCTTGCAGGAAACAAAGCCTAACCTGACCTCCATTGAATAAGTCATGATCACACAGCAGCCTCCAGCCCAGTAAAGAGGACTAAAACTTGATCCGTCATGTATAATTCACGTCTGCTGCTGGCAGACGTACGTTTTCCAAA
>JAXIVH010000023.1:4418335-4435835 GCA_036785325.1 Urophycis tenuis | reverse complement strand
ATAAACGATGTATGTGTTTTGATCTGCAATAGCAGCATGTTAACCCACTTTGTTGAAATGTACTTCAGGTTTTTTTTTAATTAAGTTTAAGTAACTAGAATGACAACGCTAAAACGTCTGGGTGCCAACGTGTGTGTGTGTGTGTGTGTGTGTGTGTGTGTGTGTGTGTGTGTGTGTGTGTGTGTCTCGTGTGTCCATCTTCCAGGAGTCCATGACTCACCTGGGGCGGGCCTTGCTCAGCAGAGGGCACCTAGCATAGGGCTGTGACCACATCCTCCATCACCAGATGGTCTACCTGGTGGTTCTGACCACATCCTCCAGCACCAGATGGTCTACCTGGTGGTTCTGGGCGTAGCCCCGAGTTGGTCCCAGACCAGCTGGATGCTAGCCAGCAAGACCTGCTGGTCAGTTAAAAATAAACAAACCAAAAACAAATGCAATTATCAATTACTTTAATGGATTTGATATTACTCCAAGTGTTGAGAGGTTGGCTGCAGATACTACTTAAATATTATATAGATAAACCCCACATACACTACATAAATACTATCGCCTGCATGGGAACCAGACGAATCTCTGAGCTCATGATTTATTCACTCTGGCATATGTGTCTGGCTCCCCTCCCGCTCAGACAGATTCCCAGCAGCCCTGGCCCGGTCCAGGCCAATGGCGACCGGTCCTCTGATACCGGGCGGGTTTTATATGATGACGGTACAGAGGATCGCCCTATGGCAGCGCCGTTGAGGTGTTTTCATAAACAATAAAGAGTGTCAACATGTTTCATTACTGTGATTGGTCGTAGGTCCATCCAGGTCTATTTACATCATATTCACTCACTCTCTAGGTAGGTTGTGTCCACATGACTACCCCACTATGGCAGCGCCGTTGAGGTGTTTTCATAAACAATAAAGAGTGTCAACATGTTTCATTACTGTGATTGGTCGTAGGTCCATCCAGGTCTATTTACATCATATTCACTCACTCTCTAGGTAGGTCGTGTCCACATGACTACCCCACTAGTAGTACTACTACAACGAGTAGAAGCACAAACAACAACAACAAATTGCACAAATAATGTTTTTATTATGTAAATAGGGGGGCGACGGTGGCTCAGTGGGTAGAGCGGGTGGACAGAGCGGGTCGTCCACCAACCGGGTCGGCGGCGCGATCCCCTCGATCCCTCGATCCCCTCGATCATATACAGCAAGGAAAACAAGTTTCTATTTCTTTTCTAAAAGAGACAAATACATACGATACATACATACAATAAATTCAGTACAATAAAAACAGTGGCAAGTGTATCAAAGTATCAAGTATCCAATATGTACAAAAAGGTGTTGGATGTGCATGTGCAATGAATGCAATGAATGTTGTGTAAAATACGGGTGGGTGTAAAGGTACAGAAGGTGCAGTGTCAGGGTGGTCCATGGGTTCCATACTTGCTGAATACTTACAAGTGGCTCCTGTGTGATCGTTAGAGGCGCGCTATAGGCTAGCTACACCAGTTGACCCTTGCTCCTCTCCATGCTCTCCTGTTGAAGCTCAAGGGGCTGATGGCCACGGAGGACCCTGATCTCATCCACTCCATTGGGGTGGGAGCTCAGCGAGGTCCTGCTGGCCCAGCACCAGTCGGCTCGCAACCTTCATCCCCACCTGAGGTAATATACGAACAGACTGACATCCACATTAAAGCCAATAAGTAAGTATAATTATTACAATTGTGCATTACTCATTGAATTGTGAACTGGTTACAAGTGTAACTACAAATCAATTATTCCGTTAAATGACTCTTTATGCTGTTGAAATATATATTTCTTTATCATTTACTTTGCTTTTGAATTACAGTTGCTTTCTTCTACAACCGAGTCGTGTTGTCCAAGTAGAATTCCTTCCTCATGTAGGAGAGCTTTTCTTCTGTCCGCAGAACAGCCCCGAAGGAGGAGCCGATCCCACCGGAGACCGGGCTGTTCTGCCAGATCCTCCCTGAGCCAATGAGGGAGCAGGACTAGACCAGGCATTCGAAACGTGGATTCGGCTCCCCAAACTGTTCCTCCGGGCTCTGTCACCGCTGAACGACAAGCTCACCGGAGACTCACCCAGCAGGGGCGGCGCGCGGGGGGGGGGGGGGGGGGGGGGGGGCTTGGGGGTGCTACAGCCCCCCCCCCCTAAATTAGCCATAGCACACCCCAAAAAAATAATTTATTTATATTTATATGCCTTCACCCTCATTTCATAGCACCCTCAGTAAAGCGCCGAGCATCCCCATAGCACCAGCAGGAAAAAAAAAGTCTGGCGGTCACCCAGTCACCCAGGCCCAGGCTTCTCCACGGGGGGGGGGCCGCATGCGGGTCAAGGGGGAGATGGAGGTCAGGGACTACGACCGGGGGGCTGACCTCGCCAGCTCGCAGCAGCACTCCCGTCTCCAATCCACTGGCCCCGGGGCCGCAGCCATGGAAGCTCTCCGGAGAGACTCTCCAAATGCCCACCGGTGTCTGACCAGCCAATGCAGGATCAGGTGTCAGCAGTCAGTGGCTGGGGACGCTCTGAGGAAGACCCAGGGAGTTGCAGCGACCCTGTGGCCCTCTGCTCCCTCTGAGGAGCCCCGTTGCGTCGTCCAGCAGCTCCCCGGACGTCTGGTGGCGGGGTGCTGCCCCCTGTCGGTTCGTAACAACAACGACAGACAGAGAAGATCGCTGGATAGAAGGGAAGACTTTAGCCACGCCCAACTCCACATTTCCAATGGCATTATGAAGTGATTCAAATACGTTTGAATGGTTTAAAGAGACAAGAAGACTGTCTGCAGGTTGTCTGCAGGTCCCTCAGTCTGTCCTGAGGACAGGAGTTCTGAGAACCTGTTGATAACGTTCAATCATTTTTGCTGTGTTTTTCGTGATCGTGGACTAGGAGTGTAATAGCATACAATTAGCATATAGGCCTACTTGCCTAAAAAGTATGAGGCGAACTAATGATTGGACACTAGATGGCGTTGAGACTATTATATTAAAAATTCACCTGTGCCATTCGAGTTTTTATAATAAATGTAGCATATTTAGTGAGACTGAATTTGTTTTAATGTTTTGTTTATTCAGGTAATTGAATCCTTAATTTGTTTTTGCATTGCTTAGCTGAGACATTTTAATGGAATACATCGGTGGTCAGTGATCAGTTGAAATCACATTTACACATTTAAGGTAATACACATTGTGAATACCACTATTACTTCCAACAAAAATGTATGCATTGATTCACCCTGGTGAAATTATTGTTATTATTGACAAATGAAACATGTTAGAAAAGCACATAATTGCACAAAAGTATGAGATAATAATATATAAATAAGATAGAATAAAATCTAAGTCAAAATATAAACACAAAATAGGAATAAACACGTGAAGATAAAAATAAATGAATGGTTAGGTTCAGGCTACACAACTTGCAAGGTTTAGGTCGTGGTGGATCGATGGGGCCCGCGTCCACAACCATACCATCACAACTCCCTTTTTCCCTTACATATATATATATATATATATATATTGTGATCATGGATATTGTGATCATGGACTGCATTTACAACAAATTTGAGCACATCTGCCACAAAGTCCAGAACAGCAATAGCTCAGCCAATCAGCGGGCAGAGGAGGACGGGTCAAGCCTAAGAAAAAAAATAGTAGGAGGTAACAATGGTTTCCATGCTTTAAATCTGAAAACACTGGTTTCGTCACTGACCCGCCTATAACTGATATTTCCGGTACTTCAACCCATTCCTTGGCCACTGGATGTGTAGTTGTGGAGGACTTCACCAGAATGTGCGAAGTAAAGTCCATCTCTTTGACGAACTGCGACGTGGAGATGGAGAAGGAGGAGGAAAAAGACTGGCAGGCCGCGAAACTCTTCTTTGACAACTTAAAAACAAAAACACCGAGACCTGTAAGTATTTTAGTGAAAACGCATTGTGAGATATTATTAATACTGTTCACTTTTCATTTGCACGGGCAACTGGATCAGCCTCTCTTGAATTTCCACAGCCCAAACCCCAACATGCTATAACCATCGCCGTCTCCTCACGAACCTTGTTCGACATGGTTGCTGAGAGGAAGCTCTATGAAGAGGAAGGGGTTGAGAAGTACGTCGCCCATCAGATAGAACACGAGAACGAACCTCTTCCCCCAGGCGCCGCCTTTCCCTTCGTCAAGGTAAACCTTCTGTCATATTCTGAATTAATAAAACAATAGAGAGAGTGTACATTATAGTATGTTTCAGGGGCGGAGCGGGGGTGGCTTTCGGGGCTGAAGCCCCCAATCTCACTTCAAAAGCCCCGGATCTTTTTTAAGCTTTTGAAGTTATGACAACCCTTACTCCATGTTCCCTATATAGGCCTTATTACTGGGCAAATAATTGCCAACAACAAAAACCTTCATTTCCCTCTGACTGTGTCCTGTGTCCAGCAGGTCACCCTAAAGGGGACTAGAATGCAGGAAATCGCATTTTAGAAATAAAAAATTGTCTGGTGGAGTACCCCCAAACCCCCCTCTGGGCTAAGCCCCTGGATGTACACAAAGTCTGGCTCCGCCCCTGGTATGTTTGTGTTTGGTGATGCAATGAGCACACTCCTTTTTCTGTTGAGCCGATCCCCTTTTGTTGAATCTAATCTAATCTAATCTAATCTAATCTAATCTAATCTAATCTTTTGCCAAATGTGTCCATACTCATCTCAGGCCGCGATGACGGTCAACGCTCGGCTCAGGGAGCTTTACCCAGAGAGCGAAGAGCTCTTTGACATTGTCCTGATGACCAACAACCACGCGCAAGTTGGAGTCCGCCTCATAAACAGCATTAATCACTATGGTATAAAGTAGTGTATTCATACCTCTTTGTGTCTTACTAGGTTCTCTTAGATCAAAATGATGCACAGTAGGGTATAGTTATAGCAAAGAACTGAATGCTCTACTTAAAAAGTGTTTTGAACATAATTATCACAATGTCTTTATTGAAAACCCATTCATTGAATTTATTGACAATCAAAATCCATTGTTTATGATCCCAACTGAGGATAATTGTTTTGCAATTTTTTCTCATTATATGTGTGGATTGTAATGTTTATATAGTATATTCATCTTAACATGCAAACAATGAACAGCTTTGGCTAGCTCCAACTGTGTTTCTCAGAGCCTCTTTCTATTTGTGTCAGGATTGCACGTAGAGAGGTTCTGCATGACCGGAGGCCAGAGTCCCATTGGCTACCTGAAGGCCTACATGACAAATATCTACCTCTCCAAGGACGCCGAGAAAGTGACAGAAGCCATAGAAGAGGGTACGTGACACTGGTGTAGCACATCATCAGTAATAACTAGGGTTGCACCGAATCCAGTATTCGGGTTCGGATTCGGCCGAATATTGTTTTTTTTTTAGGGTTTCGGGTTCTGCCGAACCTTGGCATTTTTTTTTCCACCGAACCCGAATCCTACGCTTTCACTGCGTGCGCCACGCTGGTCGACGTAATTATCTGTTTACAAAGAGGTAGCGCGTTGGAATGCAGTGGCTATAGCTGCGAGAAAGCGAAAATGGAAGTAGTGAACAGAAAAAGTGTCGTTTGGCAGTTCTTTCAGATAGAAGAAGGCGATTCAAGTCGAGCTACACGTTCAATTTGCAATGCCGATTTGTCTCGTGGTAGCAAGGAACCTAAACAATACACAATCCCCGCCGTTAAAGCATTTGCGTATGAAACATCCGAAAGAATACGAGTTGTGCACGAAGGAAAACTTCTCATCATTGCCTATGAACTAAACGAAAAAAAAAACAGCTTATTATCCATGTTTATGGATTAAATGTTCAATAACATTAATTTCAGTTAAGTCACCAAACATCTTCTGTTTGTTTTCTTTGTTGTTTTTTTTTAGAAAAACACTTTACTTTGCAGAAAGTTGCCTATTTTTTCCCAGTGGAAATGAAATAAAACGAAAAATACACTGATGTTGACGTTGTTTACTTCATTAATGTGTTTAGTGTTAATGGAGTAGGATGGGAGTAGGATTCGGTATTCGGGTTCGGATTCGGCAGAATCTTAACCAGTGGATTCGGTATTCGGCAGAACCCTAAAAATCTGGATTCGGTGCATCCCTAGTAATAACCCGTTTTGTCCAGGATATCTCGACCGTACGTCTGTTCAAGAGAAAACCTCATTATTGCACTTGCTGAAAACCTGAGAATGCTCGCCAGTGCCACACACGAGATGAGATAAGGAGCGATGATGTCATCAAGAGCCCTCTCCGCACCCTGCTCTCAGGCATCGCGGCAGCCACCATGTTTACCCAGACCTGTGAGAGCCAGCTCAGCGAGACCCAGCTGAAGGTGGCCTTCGACGGCGACGCGGTGCTGTTCTCCGATGAGTCAGAGATCATCGTGAAGCGGGACGGTTTGGACAGCTTCTTCGAGCATGAGAAGGAGTTTGAGAACAAGCCTCTTGCACAGGTACGGTATTTCAAATTATTATTATTTTTTTTTATATGTAACACAATTAAATGAAAGTAGGAAAGAAGGAAATGTCAAACTCTTTCTGCGTCTTGATGATTATCATGTTTTTTTTTTTTTAAGTTTGTCCAGAGAAACACAATCCAAATCATTTGGCGGCAGTAGCTCAGTGGGTAGAGCGGGGTCGTCCACTAACCGGAGGGTTGGCGGTTCGATCCTCACCTCCAACCGTTCACATGCCTAACCCCACAAAAGTATGACAAATGTGCTGATTGTAATTCGCTTTGGACAAAAGCGTCTGCTAAAACGTCCTAAATGTAAATGGTGCATCATAAGGTTTATTGATGTGTTTGCTTGTACAAACAACGTAAGGTGCCAGGAAGTATGGGTCAAAGCTCTTCCTCTTTTGGAGTTGAATGCTAAAACACATTTGTTCATGTTGCACATAATAATAATAATAATAATAATAATAATACATTTTATTTAAGAGCGCTTTTCTAAATACTCAAAGACACTTTACATTAAAAGCAAAACAATATGAAATAGTACTAGTACCCTAAACAGACTAAAAACAAGACACATTACACTGAGCTAAACATTAAAAGCAATTTTAAAAAGGTGTGTTTTGGTCATAGATTTGAAGGTGGGCAGATCAGTGCAGTCTCGGATGCGTTTGGGGAGAGCGTTCCAGAGGGAGGGGGCGGCTGCAGAGAAGGCTCTGTCGCCCCAGGTTCGGTACTTGGTTCTGGCTGGTGGAGTAAGGAGGTTAGCATCAGATGATGAACGGAGGCTGCGGGATGGGTTGTGACGATGGAGCAGATCCGTGAGGTAGGAAGGGGCCTGGTTATGGTGGGCTTTGTGTGTGAGGAGGAGGATTTTGAACTGAATACGTTGTGGAACAGGGAGCCAGTGGAGTTTCTGGAGGACAGGAGTGATGTGATCACGGGTGTGGGTGAGTAGACGTGCAGCAGAGTTTTGGATGTACTGTAGTTTATTTAAGGTTTTGGATGGGGTGCCGTAGAGGATCCTGTTGCAATAGTCAATTCTTGAGGTGATGAAGGCGTGAATGAGGGTTTCAGCAGCAGAGAAGGAGAGTGATGGGCGGAGACGGGCAATGTTCCTGAGGTAAAAGAATGCAGTTCTGGTGATTTGGTTTATGTGAGCTTCAAAGGAGAGGTAATTATCAAAGATGACTCCGAGGTTGCGGCTGTGAGGGGATGGAGACAGGGTGGAGTTGTCGATGGTGAGGCGGAAACTGTCTGTGGTTTTGTTGAGGGATTTGGGGCCGATAATGAGCAGGTCAGATTTGTCGCAATTAAGTTTGAGAAAGTTGGTCTGCATCCAGGATTTGATGTCGGCAAGACAGTCTGAGAGTGTGGAGTGAGTGGTGGGGGTGATGGACTTGGTGGAGATGTAAAGCTGGACGTCATCGGCATAACAGTGGAAGTGGAGACCATGGTGGCGAATGATGTTGCCAAGAGGGAGCAGGTAGAGTATGAAGAGGAGGGGACCAAGCACCGAACCCTGGGGGACGCCTTGGGACAGAGGAGCAGTGGAGGAGGTGCAGTTGTTGATGTAGATGAATTGTTGTCGGTCAGTGAGGTATGATTTGAGCCAGGAGAGTGCAGTGCCAGTGATGCGGAGAGAAGACTCAAGGCGGGAGAGGAGAATGGTGTGGTTGATGGTGTCGAAAGCTGCGGTGAGGTCAAGGAGGATGAGGACGGTGAGGTGACCGGAGTCTGCAGAGAGGAGGATGTCGTTGGTGACTTTCAGGAGAGCTATTTCAGTGCTGTGTTGAGAACGGAAACCGGACTGAAATGGTTCGAACAGGTCATTTAAGCAGAGGTGGGCTTTGAGTTGAGTGGCGACAATACGTTCCAGTATTTTAGACAGAAAGGGGAGATTGGAGATGGGCCGGAAGTTTGACATGATGTCAGGGTTGAGTCCAGGTTTTTTAAGGATGGGAGTGACAGCAGCCAGTTTGAGTGAACGGGGAACTGAGCCAGACCTGAGGGAGGAGTTGATTATTTCTGTGATGAGTGTGGAGATGGCTGGAAAAGAATCCTTGATGAGGTGAGACGGGATGGGATCTAGGACAGATGTAGGGGTTCTCATGCCTGTTATGGTTTTGAGGAGCTCCCCTGTTGACACAGGGGAGAAGTGAGACAGGGGCTGAGAGGTGAGTAGGAGAGAAACAGATGAGGGAGGAGGAGTGCAGGCCATGGCGACAGAAGAGGAGGACAAGCTATAAGTTATAAATGGTGTTGATTTTTGTTTGGAAGAATGATAGAAAAGAGTTGCATTTTTCAGGGGTGAATGAGTTGGAGGTATTGTCACTGGGCTTGAGGAGTTTGTTTACTGTGGAGAAGAGAGCCTTGGGGTTGGTGGAGCCGGAGTGTATGAGGTGAGAGTAGTAGGTGGACCGGGCAGTACTGAGAGCATCCTTGTACTGCTGATGGTAATCTGTATAGGCTTGCAGATGGACAGTTAAACCGTTTTCCTGTGAAGTCTTTCCAGCTGTCGTTTATGTGATTTCATTTTGTGTAGTTCAGGAGTGTACCAGGGGGCAGAGTGGGTGAAGGAGACCGTTTTAGTTTTGATGGGGGCTAGCTGATTGAGACAGGAGGACAGTGTGGAGCGCTAGCACGGAGCTAGTGCTAGCTTGTGACCGGGAGCCGGGTGTCTGTGGGAGAGGAGACAGCGTGTGCCCCAGGAGTATCCAGGGGATAATCCACAACATAACCACAGCAGGCAAACAGTGGTCCAATGACGAGAAGAGACGAGAGCTGGCAGGACGGGGGTCTTCGCAACAGGTGAGAAGCCGGGGAGAGACAGCAGCGAACTGATTTTCTCAGAGAGTTTTGAGCGGTGGGATTTTGCAGGTCTGTCTGCTCGAGAAGACTGTTGATCCAGACAGTCTGATGAGGTTAGGCGTAGGAGACAAAACTTGCTGAAACTTGTCAGAGACGGAGCGGAGAGACGGAGCGGCAGCCAAGGTGCTGAAGGATTCTTGGATGTATTGGAAGGAGTGGTTTTATTTATTTTTTTTTCATCCATCAATCAATCAATCTTTCGCTACATGTTTACAGTGATGAACTTGTTCCTCTTCCAGGGGCCCCTGAAGTGTTTCCTGGAGGCCCTTGGCAAGATGCAGAGGAAGTTCTACGCCAAGAACGAGCGTCTGAACTGCCCCATCCGCACGTACCTGGTGACGGCCCGCAGCGCGGCCAGCTCTGGGGCCCGCGTGCTGAAGACCCTGAGGACCTGGGGGCTGGAGATCGACGAGGCTCTGTTCATGGCCGGGGCCCCCAAAGGGCCCCTGCTGCAGAAGATCAAGCCGCACATCTACTTTGACGACCAGATGTTCCACATCGAGGGGGCGAGGGAGCTGGGCACCATCTCGGCTCACGTGCCCTACGGGATCGGGCAGAAGTACAACAGGGGGAAGCTCATCGAGCACCCGTGAATGAGGGGGCAGACGTTGTCAAGGTAACAAGTCTCAGGCTTTTCAAAGTAAGACGAGGGCGTGGAGGAAAAAAAAAAAACAAGTTTGACCGACATTCTGTTATTTTGTTAGAATGGACGAGTATGTTCTTCGCGGAACATTCTGGTAGCTAAAGGGTGTGTATGTACATTGCTGCGATAAACTTGTTCAAACTGGTTTGTCGTGATTTACAGCCAAGTGCTATGCCTAGAACCCAGTTGTATGCTTTGAAATGTGCCTGGCTTTGATTTTCATTTCATATTGCTTGTCCTTGTTCAGCCTTTTGGTTCGCTGATCTTTATCTATATCACTATATCTATGTACAGCGGGGAAAATAAGTATTGAACGCGTCAACATTTTTCTCTGTAAATATATTTCTGATGGGCTGTTGATATGAAATTGTCACCAGATGTCGGTAACAACCCAAGTAATCCACACATACAAAGAAATCAAAACATACATGTCCATAAGTGAAGTTATGGGTAATAAAGTGGAATGACTCAGGAAATAAGTATTGAACACATCAAGAAAATGAGATGCAAAAAAGGCATGGAAAACCAATAAACCATTATTATTATTATTATTATTATTATTATTATTATTATTATTATTATTATTTATTAAACAAGCTGAAATCTGTCAGTATTTGGAAAGCAAATTAATATCCGCTGGTTTAGTCCTAATTGATGGCCTATAAACCAAAAAACTAACATCATGGTGTGGGGCTGTTTTCCATGGTAATGGCAGACTTCATATCATTGAAGGAAGGATGAATGGACAAATGTACCGAGACATTCTCGATAAGACTCCACTGCCATCTACCAGGATGCTGAAGATGAAACGAGGGCGGACATTTTAGCAAGACAATGACCCCAAACACACAGCCAAGGAAACTCTCAATTGGTTTCAGAGCAAGAAAATAAAGCTGCTAGAATAGCCCAGTCGATCACCCGACTTGAACCCAAGTGAAACTCTATGGAATCTGTGGCCCCGGAACCTTCAAGATTTGCAGACAGTTTGTGTGGAAGAATGGGCAAAAAAAATCACACCTGAGCAATGCATGCGACTAGTGTCTCCATACAAGGGGTGTCTTGCCCTTGGCTTTTCTACTAAGTATTAAATACATTTCAGACAGCATGTTCAATATTTATTCCCTTTGTCATTCCACTTTATTACACATAACTTAAGTTATGGACATAGATGTTTTGATTGCTTTGTATGTCAGCAGGTAATGGGTTTTTACCAATTATCTGCTGACAATTTCACATCAATGAAAGAGCCCCATCAGAAATATATTTACTGAGAAAAATGTTGAAGCCTTCAATACTTATTTTCGCTGCTGTATCTATATCCATTTGTTTAGGCTCTATTTTTAAATAGGAACTTTTGTAACGGGGAAAACACATTTTGGATCTATGCTGCCTTAATACTGTCATGATGCATTTTTATACATCATATTTACGTTTACGAAATACATATACCTTTTAGAGATGTGTTTTTGAGAGTGTCATTGAGAATAGGAATGTACTGAAAATATATTAAAGACATTACCAGCTATCACTGTGTTTATCTAGTTGCACACTAAGATTGTAGAAGAACAGCACTGCCACATTTATTTTTGTATTAGGCCTAATGAAAGTGTTTTCTGCCTCAAGGCTGAGCATGTTTGTATGTAACACTGATACTGGTAGTTAACTTTACAGAGATTTTTTTATCTATGATCATGGCAATTAAGAACTAAGAACTTTAATAAGATGAGAACGTGAGAACAGGCACGAGAACATGTTTAACCTTTTATAGTTTCCAATGTTTGCTGTGTACATCAGGTGTCTGTCCAATAAAGGTTTGGGGGAAATTTGATTGACTGTTACTTCTTCATTCCTCACTACATACTTATTTATCCAGTCTGTGCGGCACATACCCTTTTAATCCAGGAGATGGCGCCACAAAGCAAATATCTCACGGCCCTATTTATCGGAGAGGCCAACGCGTTTTTTTTGTGCTCAAAATAGCTTCTCTTGAAAAGTGGACAAAAACATGTATCTTTTTTGACAGACCTCTTCCTTAACCTCTTGTGTGATGATTGGCGTCCGGAGCACACGCGGGGCTGCTGATGAATATTGTGTCTTTTTTTTGCTGTGTGCTGTATATGCACATGCTGAAGCTCGTCACAGGAGGGCACTTGTGAAATAGACTCGCGCGGGGCGAGGAGGAGGCAACATTTAGTCAGGCAGCCGAGTGTCAGCGTTCATCCTGTGAGCTCGGGCCAACTGACTGTTGCCATGGCTACCCGGCGCTGCTGACACCTCAAGAAGTGTGTAGGTTTGTTTCTAATGTCATTAATAACGGTGGATTAGGTGCACAGGTAGTGGCGTGGTGCTCATCACGGAGTTATTACAAATACACACGGGGGTCGGTAGCTGTGTTTTTTTTTTCTCCATGAGATATGCAGTAATGGGGGAAAAAAACGATTCATGCTTAATTTGCTCAATAACTGTTTCCCCCGGTTGGTGAGCCTAGTCCAAAACATGTAGGTGGATGCAATTTATTTGTTCTAACAGTGTTTCTTATTTTTATGCCGGGACATTGTACTGACCTACTGAATGTGACTAGCCGTGCTATATGAAATGGGTGCTCTTCATCTTTTAAGGTGTAGAGAAATTGCAATAGATTGCAATACATTTCCTCTGACCCAGCACTTTGAGATATTGGTTTCATAATTGACATGGGCTACATTCATAGAGGCATTATGTGGTGCTGGTGGAAAACACATTGGTATTGGTGGTACACATTCACACATTGGTATGAATTCTTTATGCTGTGTGCATGTCTGGGTAGTCTAAACAACAGCAAATTACTATTACTCTGAATGTTTTGTGTGGCTTTGTATTTCAAGCTACTTGAGCTTCTAGACATTTTAAAAGGGTCACTTAGCCTTTGTCCAAATTGACCTACAATCAGTACATTTGTGGGGTTCGACATGTGGGCAGTTAGAGGAGGGGGATCGAACCGCCGACCCTACGGTTAGTGGGCGACCTGCTCTGTCCACCGGCTCTACCCACTGAGCTACTGCCGCCCTACAAAATTATGGAGATTTCCTGAACAGAAATATGTACAGTGGAGATAGTGACTGATTTGAGCAGACAACCTTCTGACCTGGAGTCAGACGCACTACCATTGTGCCACATGGTCTTTTTACTGTTAGTGACTTTAACTTCATCATGATTTTACGTTCAATCAGTCGTAATATGTCAATATCATCAATTGTGTCTAAATACAGTGCCAAGTAGAGATGTGGGCCCTCTGAGTCTATCTCCCTGGCTTCCTGTGAGTAGCCTATATGGTGTCTGTGAGCTGTATATCTCAGAGTCGTTCATGATTAATTGGTCTGAACTTTTTCGTTTTGCAGGGAACACAGCCCCAGGAAGGATATGCTGTTGACATATACGGTATATAGGCTAATCCTTCCTGTGTGTGTGTGTGTGTGTGTGTATGCGCACGCATGCGTGCGTGTGCGTGCACGCCATGGAAATCCCTGGAGACCCGATTCTGCATGTTCGGTGTCAAGTCTTCACTCAACCAATTAGCTTGACTTTTGCGCATTCCTAATTGGACGCAGTGATTCCCAGAAAGTGGGCCCTGCGGTTCTGTAGTGATTGATTGTGAACGAGATGTATTTAAGTCCTTCCATAGTGGCGCACATTCACACACCACCAGCTATCGATGGCCCCAGTAGAGACCTCAAACACGCCGTGCAGGTGAATGCACACATCACCGACCCTGCCCAGTTAGCCGGAGTTCTGCAAACAAAGTGGTGAGGTGAGAGGGAACGGGGGCTTGTGCATTCTCTGGTGGAACAACGTGCCACGTCTTCACTCGGGGATACATCTTGACAGGACATTCTAACGATCCTGAGACTGAGCAAATTGCATCTCAAAAAGATTTTGATTGATATCCCCAATGTCTCTGTGTGTGTGTGTGTGTCTATGTGTATGTGTGTGTGTGTCTATGTGTGTGTGTGTGTGTGTGTGTGTGTGGGTATATGTGTGTGTGTGTGTATGTGTGTGTATGTCTGTGTGTGTACGTGTGTGCGTGTGTGGGTGTGTGTGTGTGTGGGTGTCTGTGTGTGTGCATGCGTGCGTGCGTGTGTGTGTGTGTGTCTGTGTGTGTGTGTGTGTGTGTGTGTGTGTGTGTGTATGTTTGTCTGTGAGTGTGTGTGTGTGTGTGTGGGGGTATATGTGTGTGTGTGTGTATGTGTATGTGTGTGTGTGTCTGTGTGTGTACCTGTGTGCGTGCGTGTGTGTGTGAGTGTCTGTGTGTGCGTGCATGTGTGCGTGCGTGCATGCGTGCGTGCGGGGGCTCTGTCCTGCACCGAGCTACAGGAATCCATTCCATCCAGCACCACTACCTCCGTAGGGTCACAGCACGGCCATCACTCTCTCCCCTGCCCATCTCTGCTCTCCTCCAGAGATGGAAATAGAGATTATTAAAGACATTCATCACAACTGGAGGAGGAGAAAGAGGTGCAATATCTGAAAATGCCAAAGAAGAATATTGATACAGAATACGCAGGGGTCAGACGAAATGGGGGAGAATGTGGTACTTTAGAGAGATAGCGGTGTGTGTGTGTGTGTGTGTGTGTGTGTGTGTGTGTGTGTGTGTATGTGTATGCGTGTGTGTGTTTGTGTGTGTGTATATGTACATGTGTCTGTCTGTGTCTGTGTGTATGTGTATGTGTATGTGTATGTGTGTGTGTGTGTGTGGTGGGGGGGGGTGTCACGTAGTACCTGCTGTCCACCTCTGGTGGCGTCCTGAAGGGGTTGAGGAGGTGCATGAGGAGGTGCATGCGCAGCACTGTCCTCCGTGTCGCCGGCCCGACATCGTCTTAACGACGCCCCGGGAGACGGGGGGGGGGGGGGGGGGGACAGTCTGGCGCGCGTCGCCAGATGCCCTGCCGATGCTCTGCCTGCTGGTCTCGTCTCACACGCTTTGAACGTAAAGGAAACACAGCGGCTCTCCGCGAACCCACTGTGAGCGTCAAGCAGGAGCTCCCCTGTCCGAATGGATCAAGGGAGCTCCTGCTTGAGATCTTTGCATTGAGATGCATAGAGCTCAAAACCCACCATCACCCAGTATGACAGACAACCCCCCCCCCCCCAGCCCCCATGTAAATAAAGTCAAATCTACTGTGTAAGATGAACGGGGCCTACAGTTACAGTAGTGAACCCTTTATATAGGCCACTGTTTGCCCGCCACACTAAAAAACACTCGTGAACTACCGCTCCCTCACCCCCCGTCCCCACCCCTCCCTCCTGCCCTCTCCCCCATTGGCCGTGCGGCGAGGGGACGGCGAGGCCATCGACGGCGTTGCGTAACGTTGTTGACTATCGATGGATGTGGCGTGGATGTCCTCACCACCACCGCGCCGTTAGCCACGGGACCGCTGGCGCTGCGCTAAGCACGCACGAGCCAGAACCGCCGGCGAATTAACGGTGGCATCATCACGTTTGGACGACACATGGTTTTTAATTGGGGGGGTCAATTAAGGATAATCCCAATAAGTCCCGCCCAGTGAAAAAAAAAGTGCCTTTCTGGAGTGTCCTTTTTTTCGAGCAAGCAATGATTTAAAGATAATGCTTTCAGGTTGTTATAACAGACATGGTTTATATTTATTTATATTTATATTTATTTATTTATATTTATGATTTATATTTATATTTATATTTATATTTAGCCCTGCTCTAAGTTTAGACTTCAAACTGTCAGGAACTGGGTCGTTGCATCATAGTTTTGCAAACACACTGAGCATCCTATAATACATTTCTCATGGCGCTCAGTGGTGTCTGTGTACTTTGCACACATTGCCTAGCAACCGTGGCGATGTCCCCTGCCACAATGTAATGCGTTCATGCTAACTTGTTCCTTATGTTAAGCATAAATCCCAAACTCTGGCTTTGTATAGTAACCTGTGGATTCTATTGACACTGTATGGCGTGACACACAATAATGTGTGTTCTGCAGCCAGATGGCAATTAAAACAGTGGATCATCCGCCTCCCTTCTTCAATTTCCAGCAATTTTGGTATGCAATTGTGTCGGTTACTGCAGTAACTGCACCTGCAATTGCAGACGCCAGTGGTTGTGATCAGATCCCTGTAATCTCATTACATGTAATCCGTTACTTAGCAACCCTGTCCATTAGTCTCTGTGTGTGTCTCTGTTTTTGCACCACATCCCATTATTTCCTCTCCTGTCAGCTGCTATCTAGGATCAATTCTCTGCTCGAGTCAGTGACCTGGAAACAGCTGAAAAAGCTCACTGCTATCAATAGATTGTATAATTAAGAACAGCGCCCTTTTGGCGCGAGTCCTAACCCGACCACAGAAGGTAACGGCGCTCTGAAGATATTAACTGGTTTCTTCCGTCGCTCTCATTAAGCCCCAGCTTCAGACTTGCAAATGTACAGAGGAGGGACCCAGATGTGCACGGCCTTTTTTCACATAGAACACAGAGACGCCGGCAGTGTGGTAGGTTGTAGGCGGACACCCGTTCCTCTGTGGCAATTTGGTCAGACTCACCAAACAAAGGCCCTCAGCATAGGCAGCCCTTGGATGAAATGTTTGATCATGTTGTGTCATTGTGCGGCTTGGCATATGGGCTGTGGGTGGGGGTGTGAGCCAGGGCATCCTGGCATTAGAGGAGGCCTTCTGTTTGGCCTAGATTGGAGTGTACTAGACAGTGTCTGGATACTCCTGACCCAATGGGATGGAATTGGGGTGGAACCCTGGATAATTGGTGCAATCCCCCGGAGCGTGGATCAATTGACGTGTGCGGGGCAATGACAATTAAAGACAGTTGCGCCAGAGAGCGGGATGCTTCACACTCCAGACCAATGGACGGGACCGGCAGCTCCACTGACAGCAGCTTACTCAGCCCAGGAGATGAGCCCGGCCGGGACCGGCCCCAGCTCCCAGGCCCCTGGGCCTCCCCCTCAGCCCGCTGTCTTCCCGTCTTCAGTAGCGACCAGGTGTGGCTGGAGGAGCTCATGGGTTCCTTGACTCACGGGCTCCCATCCAGCCCCAGCCAGAGTGCTTGCAGCAGCAGGAGCAGCAGTGCGGGTGCCAGCAGTCCGGGTGCCAGCACGGTGGGCACCGAGGGCTCGGACAGCGCGGACAGCTGGAGCTCCGGCACTACCGGCCTCCTGCACAGCTGCGTCAAGAGGCAGAACCGGCAGGCCTTCCAGGCCCGCAGCGACGCGGGGGCCGGAGGGAGGGACGGCCGGGCGGCCTTCACCGCCGCCGGGTTCCTTGATGGCGCCGCCCGACGGCCCAGGCGGCAGGGGGGGGCTGGACTCGGCGACGAGTGTCAGGGGAGGGGCTGCGGCGAGGACCGGCACGTTGCCGGCGGCACGAGGCCACCGCGCTGGACGCAACTAGAGCGGAAGATTGGCGCTAAACTCAAGTTCTCACGCTTCCTGGACGAGGTGACGTGCAGCGTGCTCGACCCCAACAGCCTGCAGGCGTTTGGCCAAACCGTCGGCCCCTTGTCA
>JAXIVH010000023.1:4410835-4413335 GCA_036785325.1 Urophycis tenuis | reverse complement strand
TTGTTTTTTTACATAGATTATTCCTGGGGCGTTGAGGCGGGTTAGTTTTGAGCTTTCGTCGCGCCTGTTAATGCGTATCTTCTTCTCCCGTTGTCTGATCACATGGCCGTGGCTCCGAGTTGCTGTTCTTTTTGCTTCCCCCCCCCCCCCCCCCCAGACATGACAAACCCCATCAACGTGAAACAATGGCACTCGCTCTTGTGTTTCCAGGGAACCTTGACCACGGTGTATGAGCCTGCGAACAGGATTCCTTAGGTACTACGCGGTCGTTGTTTTTTGGAGCGTCTTCATTGTGATCCCGATATTTCTTAAAAGTATTCCTTGATGATGTTTTGCGCACCGCTCTGCGGAGTGGAAATGCCAACGTGGAGAGAGCCGCGTGCTGAATGGACGCGCCGAGCTCCGACTGTCACTCTTCTCCGTAGTTGTTTCAATCACGTTCGTCCATTACACGCCGCTGACAATTAATGATCGATGATGAATGAGGTTGTTCACTGCAGATCGGTTTAACAGACACTGTTTAACTTAAAAGCTCATTAAGAAATAGATTGGGGAAGAAGATCTGTGGAGGCATTGTTGTTGTAATGTAATTTGACAGATTCTAATTGAAATGTCTTTAAAGCAAATAATGGTTGGGGGGGGGGGGGGTCTCGAATATTTGCCGGCCGCCACATCAGTGCAACACTTTCAATGCAACTGGGATACATTTTGTCTGAGTGATATAGAGTATGTGTATTTCTGTGTGTGAGTTTTTGTGTGTGTGTGTGCATGCACATGCGTGAGTGTGTGTGTGTGTGTGTGTGTGTGTGTGTATGTGTGTGTTTGAAGGAGACCTGTGAGTGTGTCTGTAAAAACCTTCATCCTGACACTAGTTCCCACACAGCTAATTGTTCTTCTCAACCTACGTTCCTTAACCCCCCCCCCCCCCCCCCCACACACACACACACACACCCACACACACAACACACACAAACTACCCACTGGCTTCTTCACCATCCCACCATCCCAGAACCCTCCCAGACTCTCAAACAACACAACCCCCTCCATCTCTGTTTCTCTAATGTGTCAACAGAGGCCTACAGTTTCCAACTCAATACATGTCAATTGAATCACCACAAAGACTTGAATTGCTCCCCGCAGAAATGTCAAAATTGCTGTGATTATTTTTCATGGACGTTTGCTGGTGAACCTCCAAAGGCTAATCAGTGACCTCCTCAACCAATCTCAACCAGTCACACAATCAGGCTGTGTTGATCTCTGTAGGGGACTGGCTGTAAGGTCTCAGAAAGCTACCTCAGTTCACATCTTACAATTGTATACGACTTTGCAGTGCCGGATATATGTATATTATTGGCTCAATATAGGTCTACCGTAAGGGACAAACTCTGATCTGATCGTTGAACTATCTTTCCTCACAGCATTGTGTTACTGTTTAGCGCTGGGTTAGCCAACTTGTTTCCAACCAACAAGTCTGTATAGGTCTTTTGTATAGGTCTTTTGTATAGGTCACACAAAGGAGCAGCTCTCACTGTGACGGCTTCCGGTACAACCTTCACCACGAGCTGCGGCTAGAAGCTTTCATAAAAGGTCAAATCTTGGTCTTTAATGAAAACATTTGAAATGTTTGAAAGGTTTAGCTACTGCTTGAGCACATAATGGGACATAGGACAGAGGACGTAGGGCAAATCCCATCCATCCCCAAACTGCTGCTGTCCTGTTAATGCCAAATAGTCATAACTTTTGCATGATCATGAGCACCACTTTGATTCGCACCATTTTTAGAGTGATTGAGTTTATAGAGAATGTGCAGGTGACCATGTGACACCTATGGCAATATGGAGATTAAAAAAAGCAGGTGTCCTTTTATCATTTCCTTAAAGTGATGGACAAAAGGATCTAAAAAAATTGGATGTATCCACTACACAATTACTCAAAGATCTTGCAATCTGTAGCCTGACTGCTAGCCTCATTTAACCCTACATACTACACCTTTAATGTATACATCTCAGAGTCAGCTGATAGACTTTGGATTGTTGGGGTGTGGTCTGCATACCCCCTTGCTGTTTTGTGTAGTTTGTACTTCCTACGTCCATAGCTTTATTTTGCTTCACAGCGCTGTTATTTGTCACAATGGCCAAGAGGGAAAATGGACTCCACCTATTAAATCTGAAGGAATACAAGGAAATAGTCTTAAAATTATGTGGCATTTCTATGGATTTCATGGAACATATGGTGCTTCATGCACTGCACACCTTGATAACCCTTAAAGTGTAAGTGAACCCCCTGTTTCATCTGAAATATTAACAGTTTTCAGCTCGGAGTTCTGGGAAGGAATGGGGGGTGGGGGGGGGGTGGGGGTGTTATCCCCATGGTTACCAACGGCAACTTTGCGATTCTCTTTTTAGTGTCGTCGTTGTCCTGGAGCATTATAATGAGTGAGTATTTACTATGAGTGCCGGGAAGCCTGAACCTCTGGGACACGATAGAGAGGGCAAAATGA
>JAXIVH010000023.1:4391532-4405635 GCA_036785325.1 Urophycis tenuis | reverse complement strand
ACTGTATCGTGTTGCATCTGCCTGCTTGGTTTGTCACCCAAACTGTACTCCTCATGACTCATCACTCTCTCACTGTTCTCATTCCACACAACAAATACAAACACAAAAAAACAGCATGTTTGCCAGCTTTATTCAAAGTGTCTGAACGATGGTTGATGCCATGTTACACTTGTATGTATTGTGTGTCTATGTGTGTGTGTGTGTATGTGTATGTGTGTGTCTATGTGTATGTGTGTGTCTATGGTGTGTGTGTGTGTGTGTGTGTGTGTGTGTGTGTGTGTGTGTGTGTGTGTGTCTATGTGTGTGTGTGTCTGTGTGTGTGCGTGTGCGTGTGTGTGTGTGTGTGTCTATGTGTGTGTGTGTGTGTGTGTGTGTGTATGTGTGTGTGGTGTCTATGTGTGTGTGTGTGTGTGTGTGTTTGTGTGCGTGTTGTGTGTGTGTGTGTGTCTATGTGTGTGTGTGTGTGTGTGTGTGTGTGTGTGTGTGTGCGTGTGTGTGTCTGTGTGTCTATGTGTGTGTGTGTGTGTGTGTGTGTGTCTATGTGTGTGTGTGTGTGTGTGTGTGTGTCTATGTGTGTGTGTGTGTGTCTATGTGTGTGTGTGTGTGTGTGTGTGTGTGTGTGTGTGTTTGGGTTTTGCCCGCAGCTCCTTGCTGGAGCAGAAGGAGGACCTGCGGAAGCGGCTGTCCTACACCACGCACAAGCTGGAGCTCCTGGAGAGCGAGTTCGACTCCACGCGGCAGTACCTGGAGACGGAGCTGCGGCGCGCTCAGGAGGAGCTGGACAAGTTCACCGACAAGCTGCGCAGGTAGGGTGGTGTGGGTGCTGCTCAGGTAGGGGTGCTGCTCAGGCAGGGGGCATGGGTGCTGCTCAGGTAGGGGTGCTGCTCAGGTAGGGGCATGGGTGCTGCTCAGGTAGGGGTGCTGCTCAGGTAGGGGGCATGGGTGCTGCTCAGGTAGGGGTGCTGCTCAGGTAGGGGTGCTGCTCAGGTAGGGGGCATGGATGCTGCTCAGGTAGGGGGCATGGGTGCTGTTCAGGTAGGGGGTGTGGGTGCTGCTCAGGTAGGGGCATTGGTGCTGCCTCAGATAGGGTGCTGCTCAGGTAGGGGTGCTGCTCAGGTAGGAGGCGCGGGTGCTGTTCAGGTAGGGGCCGTGGGTGCTGCTCAGTTAGGGGGCATGGGTGCTCAGGTAGGGAGCATTGGTGCTGCTCAGGTAGGGGTGCTGCTCAGGTAGGGGGCGTGGGTGCAGCCCCTTGGTGTACCAAAGTGCAGTGAGCCAAAGTGACTTACGCCCAAAAAGACGGAGAACATTCCACAGTGAATATTGAAGATAACCACAGATTTTTTGAAGATGCTGTAGGTGTGATTCAGGAGGCGTTTGAGGGTCATTTTGTCAGCTATTAGTGACTGAACTGTGTTTCGTGGTTGACCGAGCCTGACACAGAATGAGGCCATCTTTATTTTAGACCGCTCCTGTGTCATCTCTGAGCATGCAGGTGCACCTCCTCCCTGATTTGTTCAGGGAATGTATCTGGCCTGTCAGCCACAGGCGTGTGTACGCTCCTCAGTGGTGGAGAACTGTAGGGTGGGAGGGAACAGAGTGGGTGGAAAGGATTTTTGGGTTGTCTAGTTTCAAAATCTTCTACATCTTCCCTGTTTTCTGCTCTCACCCACGAATCATACCAAAGCAGCAGCGTTAAGTTTTTAAACGTAACCAGATAGCTGTCGGAATCCAAGCATGGTTGATTTGTTTTCTGAAAGGCTAGCATGAATGAGCCGTACAGTGTTAGTAATGCCGACTGTAATTCTGTTGATTCATTTGTCACTCGTTCCATTGTTTTGTTGTTGTTTGTAGAAAAGCTTGGGCTCTCGTCGGGGCGCGAGTGATAGGAAGCTGTAGGAGTGTGAAGCCGCAAGACGAGTTTGAAAGTTTGATTAGAGCTGCGCTCTGTTCAGTTCTGTCACGCCGCCACGCTGCTCACAAAGAGTTATTGTTACATATGTGATCTGGTTCTCCGCTGCCCCTCAGCTGTCAATATATCGGCGCCCAGGCGAAGGAGGGATGCCGTGGGCCTGACACTGGCTCTGTTTGGGTGAAGGTGTACATCATTTGTGATGGAGCGTTTGGCAGCGCGGTCAACCCGTTCCCTAACCCAATTGACGTGCCGCAGTGTATTTCACAGTTTATTCATGTGTTTTTATATTAAAAAAAACAAAAACAAAGTATGCTACATTCCCGCTACGAGATCAGCCTGGTTTTGAAACAGTAAAGGGCTGTTTAGCTAGAATTCATAGTTAATACCTCGTTGTTTTTTTTCTGAAATACACGCCCACTGGAAAAACACGTACATTTCTAAAATGGGTCTTTCAGGCAACAAACGAGGCTAACTATGCGGTGTTGCCCGATAAGGGATGCCAACGTGTATCACCTGATTTCCCTCAGCCCGAAAGAGCAGATGAAAGAGCCGTGAATCTGTAACAGCAGCCGTGCGAGATGAGGGAACATTAGCTCATTGTAGTTGTTCAGCGTTCCAATAAAGTTGAGATCCAGGCCAACGGTGTGTGTGTGTGTGTGTGTTTGTGTTTGTGCGTGTGTGTGTGCATGTGTGTGTGTGTGTTTGAGTCCAACACCATATACACTGCTTAATATAATTGCCTGTGTGTGTATAGGTGTGTGTGTGCGCGTGGGCGACTGTGTGTACAAGCGGCGCGTGAGCAGTGTTATTGGTTACAGAGCAACACTGTGCTTTGTCTCCTCTAGAATACAGAGCAGCTACTCGGCATTGCAGAGGATCAATCAAGATCTGGAGGAGAAGATTCACAGAAATGTAAGCTGTGTGTGTGTGTGTGTGCGCATACGTACGTGCGGGCGTGTTGGCGTGCGGGCGTGTGTGCGGCTGATGCTCGGCTTATGCCTCCTCACAAAAACAAAAGCGTAAGCCGGGAGAATGCAAACAGCAAACCGTGCCGTTTACATCGCGGCCGCACCGACGCGGGTAAAGCACCGCGGGTAGAGCACCGCGGGGCCCGCCGCTGACGTTAATGGCGGCTTCCTCCGGGGGAGCGGGGGGGCCTCCTGCCGACGCCTGAGCGACAGCGAGGCTCTGTCGCTCCGCCGGAGCCTCGCCGCCATTTTTCTTTAAGTAATTTGTCAGATGTTTGTCTTTGACTTCCTTCCGCTGGAGATGAGACGAGCCAGAGGTAGCCCAGAGAGAGAGAGAGAGAGAGAGAGAGAGAGAGAGAGAGAGAGAGACTGAGACTGAGACTGAGACTGAGAGTGAGAGTGAGAGAGAAAGAGAGAGGGAGAGAGAGAGAGAAAGAGAGAGCGCATCCCTACAACCCCCACCCCTTCCCATGCTCCATGTGTGCCTTACCTGCCAAAGACAGCTTAATGGCTGATGAGGGGGGCCTGGTTTGGGTTAGAAAAGCAGTTGGAGATAATTGGCAATGAACGGCAAGCGATAAGACCCGGGGGGTCAATAGCGAGGATGTGTGCCGGGCAGGTGACCCGGACAAACCGATGTGAGAGTAGAAGTTATTGCCGCCTTAAAGCGAAAACGTGAACACCTCCTTTTGTGGGCTGCTATCGATCCGTCATGGCGTCCAGCAGCTTCGGATTTCGTTCGGTTCGGGCCGCGGCTGGAACGGCTTTTGGCCCGCGAAGCACACCGTCATTATGAGACAGACAGATGCAGCACAGCCAGATGTAGCACAGACAGACGTAGCACAGACAAACGTAGCACAGAGAGACGTAGGACAGACAGACGTAGCACAGACAGACGTAGCACAGCCAGATGTAGCACAGAGAGACGTAGCACAGACAGACGTAGCACAGAGAGACGTCGCACAGACAGACGTAGCACAGACAGATGTAGCACAGACAGACGTAGCACAGCCAGATGTTGCAGAGCCAGACGGGTGAATGGGTTTGTTTCTGTACAGTCACTGGTGACGGCAGAGCCTGAATTAGCCTTTTTTTAGGCAACTTATTGTTATTTTTCACTGGTGCTAATAGCCTTGTTTAATTGTTAGATTTTTTTAGATTGCAGCTGTGCTCCCATGCTTAGGGATTGCGATTCATAGGATGGAAGTTATTTTATTTGCCATTTTTTCAAGCATTGCATTTGTATAATGTGTATTCATTTTGGCTCATTAGTTTGGCTGTACTGTTTGTCTCTCATATCATCACTAGCAATTAGCCTAATAAACAGTAATGGGTACGGTGTGCAACCACAAAAAAAAAACATTGCAACACTCCAACACTGTGGTCACAAATCACACTCTCAGCGCAAAGCGTTAAATAAGTAAGCCATGAGTCACTCCTTGACATCGTATATACATCAGAATACATCGTGGGATTTTTTAGTTTTTGTTGTTTTTCGTAAAAAATCCTAAATAAATGTAAATACATCCGTATCCTAGGCTTATCAAAACTTTGTTTGGCCACGTCTTGCATGGGAAACACTGTGGCAGTTTCAAACACATCAATGTCAGCCACATAATGACAACTGATTTCACGATGAATTACTGAACCATGACCAAAACACTACTGCTACCATTCACATGCTTATGCTCCTCTACTTCCAAAATGGAGGCTGTTCTGTCACTGGAGCCCCTATAGTACTTGTCAAGATGCGCCAGAAAGGTGGACCGTAGTAACTAAAGTCCCCCCCCCCCCCCCCCCCCCCCCCAGACCCAGCACCATGACGATGAGAAGCGAGCTCTGAGCAGGGAGATCATCGTCCTCAACAACCACCTGATCGAAGCCAAGCTCACCATAGAGAAGCTGCAGGAGGACAACGTGAGCATTCGCCATCTTTTCCTTCTTTGATTCCTTGTTGCACATGTTTGGTCATTTGTTTACGCTGCAAGTTTACAAGGTTTATTTGCACTTAGTTTCTACCAACAAAATTGCTATGATTGGGAGGTGGGGGGGAGGGATTATTTAATTCGCTGTTAGATGATGATAGCGCCTTGATTTTAAAGTAGGGTTGGCAATTTGTTTTAGAAGCATTTACATGTCATATTTGTTGAAATTCACTTTGCATCCTGACAGCAATCAATACATCTAAATCCAGTAGCTGTGGCTGTTGCAGGCCTGTAATGATTGGATTGCTTACCCATGGTGCACTCTGCCCGTGCACTCTGCTCGTGCACTCATTGTGCATGACCGGAGTCTTCCACAAGGCTAGGTAGACCTGTTGCTAAAGCTAGCTAGCGAGCTTCTCGTGTGTTATTGGGAGGGAAACAAACGACATTCTGGGCCATGGGATTTTGAAATGATGGAGAAAGGGGTAACTTTTTCTGTGTGTTTGCTTTACACTGTGTGCGGTTCCAGGTTGAAATCCAAAAGTTTGGTGGTTTCTCCGCAAATGTCACTGCTTTTTTAAAGAACAATTAAAGCACTGACAGCCATAGACAATGAAGAGGCCATTTCAGAATGTCAAGTTATTGCGATAATGTTTGTGATATTATCATCTCATTTTATTTCACTTTATTATATGTTATATCATATATATATATATATATATATATATATATATATATATATATATATATATATATATATATATATATATATATATATATATATATTCCCACACATCCACACACAATAGATATAGTAGAATATATTCATTATAGGCTGTGGAAGTGAAAGCCTCCCCTCGTCATTATTCAATACAAAGCATTCATAAATGCCTCAATGCGTTCCTCCACGGTAAGTGGCCAGGCTGCGGCCACTTCACACGGCCCTGTGCTTCCTCAGGAGCTGTACAGGAAGGACTGCAACCTGGCCGCCCAGCTGCTCCAGTGCAACAAGTCGGTGTACCGGGCCCAGCTGTCTGAGGTGAGCCCGCGCAAAAGCACCGCACTGTGGAATATTCCTTTCAAGCTCTTTGGATCGCCTCTCTATCCAATGAGCGAGTCCTTGTCGCGAAAAAAAGCCTAATGGAATTACCGTGTGCGTAATAGCATTTTTATTTGAGTGTTAATTATTATTATTACGCTTTTTTTTTCTTCTAAAAGGAAACAAAATCTCAGCATTGGGAATGTTCCGTCAGCATTGCTCACTGGACTCTAGTAAAAAAATAAATCTATATATTTATATATAACAGAGGAATGTAAAGGACTGTCAGACTTTTGTATACAAGATCAGAGGTGGGACCAAGTCATTGTTTTGCAAGTCACAAGTATGTCTCAAGTATTTTCCCTCAAGTACCAAGCCAGGCAAGTCTCAAGTCAAGTCCCAAGTCCTACACTTTGACTTTTGAGTCCTTTCGAGTTCTAGTCATACCCGAACAAAACTATCTTTGGTATCAGTTCCTCTTCATTGATTGTACTGCAATTTGATTGGATGGATGCTGTCAGATGAAAACAATGTGGATCTAATTTGATTGGATGTTGTGCCGACAGCACACACACACACAGATGCACACATATACAAAGAGAGAGATAGAGCGGTCCATGTCAACATAGTTATTAAACTATTAAACTAAACTCAAGTCCAAGTGAAAACTCGAGTTACTGATGTCAAAGTCCAAGTCGAGTTGCAAGTCTATTTACATTTTGTCAAGTCGAGTCCAGAGTCATCAAATTGATGACTCGAGTCTGACTTGAGTCCAAGTCACGTGACTCGAGTCCACACCTCTGCAAGAGGTCTTTGTCTCGGACGGCGTGGCACCGTCGATCAGCCAGAAGGAACTGAGAGGAACAGCTGGCTGTCTTCGGGTCGTTCGGTACAAACCAAACCCGGTGTGTACAAAAACAACCACCGCCGTGCCCATTCACAAACGCCTATTCAGTCTGGCGGCTCTCGGCGCTTTTTTTATTTATTTTTTTTAGATTTTCCCAGGGGGGGCCGTTATCGACGGGCGCAGACCCAAATGCCTCTGGACGCCAACCGGTGAGACCCCCCCGCTGAACAATGGGCCGCTTGGACACGCGTTGACACATCTGTTTATGAAAAGGCCTGGCCGGCGCTCCCAGCGGGCGCCATTGTATCAGCACCACAAGAGATAAACGCTTGTGATCGGGCCGACCCGGGCCAGGTCTGCTGGAGTCCTGCCTGAGCAGGGAGCGGAGCCAGACGCCGTTTGCCAGAGCAAATAAAACATGAGCGCGCAGATTCGTCTGCTTCCCGGGCTGTAAAACCCCTATATTACGAAGAAAGAAAGAAAAAAAAAAGCCTCGCAAGGCGGCGGGTGATTTTTCTGCCGGGAAGTGAGACCTTTTGAGGTGACTTCGTTTTTTGTTGTTGTTGTTGTTTTAAAAAATATATATATTTTTATTCCACGGCAGTGTCACAAAAACAAGCCAACGTAGGTGATTAGAATAGCACGGAGAGTGATACTAAGGCTATGTACACACGTAGCTGGGTATTTTTAAAACCGAAGATTTCACCCCCTCCGTTTATAAAATAATTTGTATCCACATTACCTCGTTTTCGAAAAAAAAACCTTCCACACAATAACCGAACATCTGCGTTTTCAATCACATTCATGAGCATTCCAAACCTGTAGATGGCATTATTTCCCCAAATCCTACCCTATCAGAATAGCCCTCTGTTGGCGTCACTTTGTTATGGCTCTACACACCTGCCTGACAATATTTGAGACAACCTGTCTCGACAAACCAAATGCATTTGCTGTTTTGCGCAATCTGCCCTCGTCAGCTAAATAGTAAAGTGTACAGGCAACTTTTTTGAGCACACTGACGGGTGATCGCATGACAGTGGACTGCCCCTCTATATGAGGACGTAATAATTCCGACAGCGACAGGAGTGAGGACCGGGACATACGGAAATTGTCACGCCATTCCTCTGGGAGTATAGCCTGGGAATTCCCATGCTGCTTTGCGCGCGATTTCATTCTCACTGCAAAGACAGCCTGGAAACCACCGCCCTTATTTTCCCCTGAGTTAGGGAACCAATCACAGAACGGGGGGGGGGGCAGCAAGACGATGAAGACTTCTATGCGCGACACCGAAGCTTGTAGCGTGTTAATCCAACATGGCAGCGGACACAACGTTACCGTTCGATGCAGCCTTAGAAAGTGTATTAAGTAGCTTTTGTAGCAATTAATGTAATTTTAGTAGCTAATTTTTAGTAGCAATTGGCTATGAATCGCGCGCAAAGCAGCATGTGAAGAACCAGACGCCATTTGATAAACATTCGTAGCGCCCAATAAACGGCTCTAGGCATTCGTAAACCACGCCTCAAATACGAGAAAATGCACACCTAGTTCCCAGACCACCATCTCATCGAGATGTGGACGCGTCAGCCAGGCTACTGGGAGTACGACTTTCATCTCAAAGTTTTCCCACCTGCTTCTTCAGTAAACAAAGGTCGCACGTTTGACGTCAGAGCAGATTCGTTTTTGTTTTGGCGCATATTGTGATGTTCGAAAACGCAAAACTCCGGTTATCTCTGTCTACACGCAAATGCATAAACGGAGTTTTCAAAAATCTTCACTTTGCCCGGAGGTTTTTTAAATATTCGTTTATGATGCGTTTTCATGCGTTTTCATGTGGATGATAGGTCCAAACGTAGAAAAATATATTCGTTTTAGCAGATACCCGGCTACGTGTGGATGGGGCCTAATTTAATCAAACAGCACATACAGTAGTAGTACACACACACAAGCGTGGCTCAGACGGTTGGTCCCTTTTTCCACATGTTGTGTTGATGGGCAGGATAACCTCGGGTGCATCATGTAACGTGACTTACAGGCTCAGGTTTCATTGCGCTCCCTGCTGCCAGGATCCCAGCCTTCTGGAGCTACTGGAGCACCGGAATAATCAAGTGTTGTGAGCTACCATGCTCGGCCCGCTGTGATGAGGTTTCATGTGTGTGAGATACAAATATACAAAAATACACAAATGTACCAATATACAAATACAGAAATTCAATACAAATACAAACATACAAATACACAAATTCAATACAAATACACAAATGCAATACAAATTGTGTGTGTGTGTGTGTGTGTGTGTGTGTGTGTGTGTGTGTGTGTGTGTGTGCGTGCGTGCGTGCGTGCGTGCGTGTGTGTGCGCATGTGTTTGTTGCCATTTTGAGTCGTGCCCGTCCAGCTCCGGACCCCGCGCAGCACATTTTTGTAATCTGGGTCCGAGTTCCATGTGCTCTGAAAGCATGGCGGCGGCCCACGGTTTCTGCCCGTATGGCTGACTGGAAATATCAATGTGAGCGGCGATGCGATCGATTGCACAAGGCTCTTGAAAGCCGAAAGCGCGGCCGCGGCGCACAAAAAGCAGCCTCGGAGCACAGCAGCAGTAGAAGTGCACAGAGCGGGCGTATGGGCGTATGTGCATATGCGTACGCTCGCCGCCGCGGCATCGTGACAAACAAACAGGCGACCTGCCAAAGCGAAGGCAATGCAGCGCGGCGGTCCACGTGTGCTCTCTGTTGTGTCCAATGACAGTGAGCCTCCCCTGGGGAAGACCCCGTGGTAGTGGGGAACACTTGGCGGTAGCGTCATAAGCCGTTATAAGCCTTTAGTAAATGATGAACTAATCGTTAACAAAAAAAAAAAAAAAAAAAAAAAAAATATATATATATATATATATATATATATATATATATATATATATATATATATATATATATATATATATATTAGGTGAGTGATCAGTGCTCAGCCTATCAGCATATCCGACGATCCTGCGACATGTGATGTCACTGTAGGGTAGATTTTGACATGGCTTATCAACATCACACCTGGTGGTAAAATAGGGGCCCTTTAATGTAGCCCGTATGAATCATCAGCAATATTATTGTTTTGTGTTGATGATTAGTTAGTCAGTAACTGTAGGCTTGTGAATTGATTTTTGGTTGATGACTATTCATCGTTAACAAAATGCTTATAAGTACCTGACTGAATGCCATTATAACATGTTACCTGAAAGTGCATCAAAAAAAGTGCATCAACCGTGCATCAAATGTTATGAACGCTATGTTACGAATGCACGGCGACTCTCACCCTGAAGCCCATTTCCTGGTGTGTGTTTTGTGTTGTGTTTTTTATTTCTCCCTCCGCCGTATTAAAGCGTGAGAAGTGGGTGTTTAATTATGGGCTCCGATGTCTGAGCAGCACATGAAAGCTCAGTCGGCTCACATGTGAAACAATAGGCGACGCTGAAAAAAAAAACGTGTGGACAGCCATCTCCCGACGTTTAGTGCGTTCAAAGTTGTAAACTGTTATGAATAATTATCCATTCAGTGTCCCAGAAATTGGCACGGCTTCTGTTTCTCCAAAAGTTATAATTAGCTTGCATCTCCCTGCCAGCCAGCCAGATCCGTGTTGGCTGTGTACTGCAGTCGGCCTAAAGCTTGTTGCTATGGAGAAGCAGACACAGAGGACGGCGCATGCATAGGGCTATCGTTGCGGTGGGTATATGGACTGGAGAGATGAAATGTCTGTTCGGCTGTGGGTTTTACAACGCCCCTTCATCCTGAACTATGGGGTTTGGCTCAGTGTTCACGTTCTTATTGGCAGTTTGAATGCTGGCCCTTTTTTTTTTTTTTTTTTTTTTGCAATGTAAAAAATGTCACCGCTGTATTGATTGCAACCCTGTGAATCAATATCCCACAAATCACGCTGTGCAATAAATAACACCAAACGGCCTAATAAATTAATGAACGCGTTGCTAAATAAAATAGAATCGTTAATTAATTAATTCATGTATAAATTATCATCTTCAGGTGTGGTGGAAGAACTATATATGCCACAAGCTATACATAAAAAAAATATTATATTATATATTATATATGCAATCTGCTGAGCATGGCTTATGCATTCACATTATCCAGCAGTGCATTAGACCAGAAACGCTGCTGAATCTGTTCCAAGTGGTACAAACCGTGTGCATCATTCCTGAAGCCCAGCAGGATTACCAGACATCTATGCTGATACAGTGACAGAACAGTTGTTATGCTCCTCCCGTAATGTATGATGAAAATTCTGTCTCCGTTTTGTACTCACAATTCTGCAAAGATGCAAAAAAAAAAAGAAAAAAAAAAAAAGATTTTGGGGGGAACATGGTGACAGAATGCACAGGGGGGGGCAACAGCTGAGTTTCCAGCTGGGAAATGTTCATGTCAAATTGTCAACTTCCCTACCAAGTTTAGATTTCTCGCGCTGAAGTATGCGATTCATTACCAGGTTTGTCCTGAACGCTGACATGTTTTGGGCTTCCATCACTCCTTCAACATCTGGCGCCCTGTTTGTTGTCGTCTCCCTGTTCTCTCTCCTCCCAGCTGCCTGCAGACCTTCAGCAGCGGGTGACCCTGCACCTGGAGGAGTCTCCCCTCTGCCACCCCTCCTACGCCGACTCCGTCCCCGGCTCCGTCATCGCCGAAGCGCTGGAGAAGCCCGACGAGGCCTGCAGCAGCAGCCAGGCCTCCCGCTCGCCTAGCCCCCCGCCCCAGGACCGCGGCTTCCTCCTGGACACCATGGGCAGGGTGGACCGCCCCCGCTCCGGCCAAGTGCTGGGCCTGGGTTTCGGCCTCCGCGCGGCCTACAAAACGGACCTGTACAGCAGCGACACGGCGCTGTACTGCCCGGACGACAGGCACCGGGAGCGGAGGCCCAGCATGGACCTCCACGGCCAGCGGAAGCTGCTCTACGGGCCCCAGAACTCCATGGACAGCAACCCGGAGGAGGCCCCGGCGGCGCTGGGGCCCGGCTTCTCCCAGGAGCACTTCCCGGGGAAGTTCCCGGGCTCCAGCACCTACTCCAGCTTCAGCGGGGCGGGCTCGGAGGACAAGGGCGAGGGCCCGCCCAGCAGCGGCGGGTCCTCCCCCCGCCACCACTCCCTCTACATGGAGTGGCGGGACGCCGGGGACTACGAGCGCAAGAGCAACTCCTCCTGGGAGCGCGACAGCCCCGGGGCCTTCTCCATCGGCGCCCACCCCTTCCAGCAGGCCGAGCTGAGCCACCACCAGCACCAACACCACCACCACCACCAGAACGGCAGCTCGCCCGTCTACAGCCGCACCATGTCCTCCTGCTTCAGCGAGCCCTACGAGCCCCTGCCGCCCTCCTCCTCGCCCAGCGTGGCCTACGGGGACAGCCGGCGCGGCAGCGCCCTGGCGCCGGGGGAGGAGGAGGACGAGGAGGAGGAGGAAGAGGAGCTGATCGGCCGGTGGCGGCAGCTGAGCGTGGAGGACCTGAGCGCCCAAACGTACCGCAGCCCCGGCCGGGCCTCCCCGTACAGCTTCTCCGAGCAGCACTTCTCGGTGCGGCCCTCCAAGATCCGCCTGGGCCCGCTCTACAGCAGCTTCCAGGAGGGGGCCGACTACTACCCCCACCAGGGGGCCGGGGCGGACTCGGTGTGGGGCGGCGGCGGCGGCGGCGGCGGCAGCCCCGGCTCGGAGCGCGGCCCCGGGATGATGGGCCGGCAGTGTCACAGCGCGCAGGCGCACCTGTACCGCGCCAAAGAGGACAGCCAGGAGTCGGAGAACAGCCTCTACCACTCAGGGAGCTCCAAGGACCCCGAGGGCAGCGTGGCCGGGGCGGGGCCCGGGGCCGGGCAGGAGTACGTGCCGGCCAGCCCCAACAGCTCCAGCGAGTCCCTGAACCAGAGGGGCGCGCTGGAGATGCAGGCGTCCGAGCTGCAGCACTATCAGGTGGAGATGCAGCACAGCCTCCCACCGCAGGGGAGCCAGACGTCACCGCCGCCCCCACCGCCGCCCCTTCCCCCTTACAGCCAAAAATTTGGTACCCTGGGACTCTCCAGGAAAGACAGTCTGACCAAGGCCCAGTTGTACGGAACTCTGTTGAACTGAAAGAGCCTTTGCTTTTTTTTGGTTTGGTTTTGTTATAATTGATAATTGGTATACAGGAAGCGACTTGGCATGTGTTAGCCCGGCCGCTTCAAAGTGTGATCGTGACCTGAACTTTTGTTTTTTGATAAATTAGTATCAAGGTGCCTGGTAATAAGGAGTTATATTGCAGTATCATAGGCGTATAGTAATCATGGCTTATCGATACATGCTTTTGGTTTTACAACAATGGACAGGACAGGTGCTTTCATGCCAATAGGAAACACAAGCAACAAGCGCTCACACCTGGAAGTCTTTTAAGAATGTAAATGTGTTTGTTCAAATGTAAAAAAAAAAAAAAAAAAAAAAAAGGTATGGCAGTATTCTAAATTCTTATAATGGAGTGATATTTTTTGTATGTACGTTGTTAACATGCCATAAACAATCAACCGAATACAATAATTTTTGAGCTATACGCGGAGCCTGTACATACATTTTGACGAGAAACTGCCAACCAGCCAGTGGCGAGAGAGAACTATGAGGAAGATATTTTCTCGGAGACACCAACACAAACAGCACACACGATTTGTTTCGGTTCATTATTTGCAGAACACTGGAATTGTGTCAGCCGTGTAAAGACTTAAGTAAGAATGTTTAAAACGGTTGTCAACGTGTTCCTTCCTCTTTTTTCGTTCCTGGATTAAATTACAAGCTATGGATTGATGTATCGTTTTATTATTAATGAACAGGTTTTTTTTGGAGAAGTATACTTCTTTTTGGTTAATGTAAATGTAATTTTTTTGCTATATATCCCAGAGATTACTGTTTCCTATTCCCATTCTACCTCAGATTTGGATTGCCCACATCCCTAATGAAGCCACTGCAACCCTGTTTCTATGACAACAATGCATGTATCTATATTTCTGTTGTTTTGTTGCCATAATAAAGCACAAATTAACCCAAGAGGCTCTGCTTGGAGGTTTTTTTTTTGCTTCTAACTATGCTGTGACACATTGCCAAGCTAATTAACAACATGATGAGAGTCAAATAAAGTTCGCGGTGTTCAATATATCAACGGTCATCCAGTATGCAATAGTAAGCGGGAAGTTTCATTCATTCGTCTAAGACAAGTACTGTCTTTTTAAGAAAGGCACGAGAGACTCGGGGAACATGAAGCAGTGGTCTCGTCTCGCGGTGTGATCATTTCTCGTTAGGCGTTACTTTTTTTTCTTCATATATATATATCAGTGTTTCCCACAGGATTTTTGTAGACTATGGTGGGGGGCTCGCAATCCTCTAGGGGGGTCCGGGGGCATGCCCCCCCGGGAG